>JANHFL010001668.1:42873-60004 GCA_032468155.1 Oxyrhabdium leporinum | reverse complement strand
TTATTTTTTTTACTGGATTAAAAAAAAAAAAAAAAACAACCCCAGGGAAAATACAATCAATTTTTGAATGTCAAATGGTCTGTCTTTCTTCCACCTTGAGATTTCTATTTCTATTCTTTCTTTATATTTTATGTCGACTTGTTCTTTCAACCCCCTTGGAGACCAGGCTGACTCTACAGGCTGCAGTATGAATATGCCTGCTATATTCTTGTTTGATCTTCTTCCCTTGATGTATCAGTTTCTTTGTGGCTTGCCTACTTGTCACACCATTTTTACTCTTCAAAACTTTGTATGAATTTTTAAACAAGCAGCACAGATCTTGGGACATTTGATGAATTTTCATGAGCTAATGATGCTCCAGTACCACAAACACAGCTGTTTATGTGTTTAATGTACTAAGGACAAACATTTATGTACAAATTTTTTCACTTGTAAACCAGTCAGCCTCTTACAAAAAGGCATTCATATACACAGTAGTGCAAGTACTGAGGTGATCATAGGTCTGTTTCTTTTACATTAATGAGAATAACTTGACTTTACACATAAATGTCAAAAAGACCAAGGATCAGTTAGAACAGTAAACAAATGCAGTGGAGGATCTTTGAAATATAACACTATTATTAAAAACAAACAAGCCAACAAATTACAATATTTATCTGTTTTAAAAAGGGAAGGGTTATCTACTTTTCAGTTTAGGGTGATGAAATAGATTAAAGTTTAAATTAATTCATAATTAACCTTCAATTGAATTTTGGTAGATACGAATGTTATCCTCTCTGTTATCTGTTTTCAAGATTAACCATATTTATTTATTTAAACAATTGATAAGGCCACCTGTCTCTCATCAATAAGGCTGAGCAGCATATAAGACTTAAACACAACAGCAACCATTCAACAAAAGCAAATGCCTGTGGTTACAAACAATTTAACTCATAAAGAATAACAGTTACCCAGTTACAGGAGCCTGAGAGGGTCTGGATAGGGAGGAACCAGCTGCAACTCAACCTTTGCAGGATGGAGTGACATTGCGTTTTTGGCGCCCAAGGTCTGATGATGTGTTATTTTTGACTCTGAGCAGAGTAGAGCTTCCCTGGACTGATCTGGTGTGGTATTTGAGGGTCCTCCTGGACTCAAGGCTCCTACTTTGGATTATTCACCCTTGAGTTCCAGCAAGTCTGATCCTCTTAACTTTCTGAAAGCCATGAAGAGATGGCTCTTCCTCCAAGCCCTGGAATACGGTGAAGGCACAGTTGGAAAAACTGCTGTTGGTTGTATCAAGGATGTTTGGCTGTGGTGTCAGGTTTCTGTTTTTGGTTTTATTGTTTTTGGTTTTGGTTTTGTTGTTGTATGATATTTGTTTTAGGATAATTGCTGTGAGCTGCCCGGTTGTGGTTTTAAGATTACTGACCATAAATAAATGAGCAAACCAATAATTAAATAGCACAGCTCACCTAAGTACACAAATCAAACCCTTGGAGGAACAGCTAGGTTTTTAATGTCTTAGGAAAGACTTAGTCAGGGACATCTTAATCTCCAGAGGGATGCTGTTTTGTAGAGTAAGCACTGCCACAGAGAAGGAAGGATTCACAATAACCTGCTTTTATTAATCCTTATCTAAGGAAAGGGACCTGGAACATATCCTTCCTGCTAGATCCAATGGGACAAGCAAAGATAATAAGAGATAAGTGATCCCATAAATAGCTTGAGCCTTATGCCCTGAAGAGCTTTATAAGTGACAACTAGCATATTGAATCACCATTGAAAGCTTACTGGAATCCTGTACAGCTCACAAAACAGTGGTATTATATGAGCATAAACAACATTGTCAAACAATGGCCACACTACTGCATTCTGGAGCAGCAACAGCTTCTGAATGCTCTTCAAAGCCCCCTGTGCAACTCCCTTGCTTTTCTTCATACAAAAGGTTTCCAATATGTTTTAAAGGAATACCTCAGCTTAAGCCATTTCACAAAACTCAGTTTTCAGTCAGTCTGTGACAACCCTGTGGAGGCCATAATGTTGATGCTGGCTAGTTATGTCTACACACAACATTTCTGGATGCTGGAAGGAAGAGAGAAGCCTAAACAAATTCTCTGTTCTGTTATTTTCCTTTACTGGGAATATGAGTTAGTTTAGTTGCTTGTTTAGTTCTCATGAGAGAAGGGGTTGACAACAAGAAGCAAAGTCTTAAAAATACCCAAAAGAACAGGTTAATATCAGAAAGATTTTGGTGAAAAGAAGCTGAGTAATCAAGGATTTGGTTGGAGGCAAAGGTGCTATGCTGGTTAACATGGATTAGATAGCTACAATGGGGATTGAAGACAGATTATTGGTCTATTGGTTTCTTTCCAGGGTACAGTTAGCTGATAAACATAAAATGCAAAAGATATTAAAATAAATAGCACCAACACTACCAAATACTGGCAATAACAAATATTATTCTAGGAAAAGAAGGGCAAATGTTCTAAATGTTCAGTGAGTTATGGGCCAAACACAATTTATAAGAACCAAAAAAGGGACCTCTTCCATACACTGGATTGACAAGCCATGAATACTATCAGCTTCTAAGAAGCATCATATCTAGATCTTAAGAGCCAAAATCTTCATACTTGCCCCTTGGATGATAGCCACATTGAATTTTCAAAGTCAGTAACAAACTGGCAATCCCTGCAGAACAATCTATAAAGAAGTCATTCAATCTTTACACTAGTCAGCAAAAGTATAAATGAAGTTATATGTGCCCTAATGTTTTCTCTCAGATGGAGACCACCCATTCTAGCATCAGATGAAATGCTCATTGGGAAAGATCCATTTGGATACCTTGATACTTCATACACAAGCCATTCTTAAGGAATACTGGTAGCACTCTAGCTTGGGTTACCTTCTGAGGGATGAATCAGTCCTAGGAGCTTATGTCAATACTAAGGGTACCATATCTAGACAGCCACTAGATAGTGACAGAGGGGTAAAGTTTCTACATAACTTTGCTACCATCTAGTGATCACTGCAGTCTCTGTGAATATAGCCTGTCTGCCATATTCCTTTGTACACTGCTTCTGTCAGCCACTTCACAACCACTCATCATGTGATCCTCCCCCCCACCCACCAAATACAATGGTTCTTATATAGGCACAAACCAGCCCTTCAAACTCCAAATCTAATCCTGCAGCAAAGCATGATTAGTTGGGGAGTTTGAAGGCTCAGTAACATCTCTTGGGCCTGCAAGGCAGTTGCCCTTTTCCTGTATTATCACTGTTGTTAGCAGCTTAGTGCTCACATTTTGCACCAACTGTAACTTCTGGACATTTTTCCAGGATTGTCTCATGCAGAGCATATTGACAAGCTTGTCTGACTGTTGACTCCTATTCTACTCATAAGCAACTAGAGTTCCAAAATCTTTTTATAGTGTACTACTACTAGGCAGACATACTCCATTCTAACCCTGTGCACTTGATTTACTTTTTCCCTTAACTGAAGAGCTTTGCATTTTTCTTTGTTTAACTTCATTCTGCTAATTTCAGCCAACAACTCTAATTTATCAATATCATTTTAAATTTTGCTTCTTTCTTGTAGTATCAAATTAGTAAATGGCCCTTTAATCAGATGATGGGTTGCTCTCATCATAATATCCAAAGGGGTGTAGGAGTAGAGAATGGAGGTAGCATCCTTAATTTAACCATTCGTTTATCTCATTGTTCCCCATTGTTTATCCTGAAGTGGCTTTTGTGGCTGTATTATTTATATCGTTGGCTGAATAAATGTTTATTTTAGAGCTAAACAGAGATCTGGATTTGAACTGCAAAATGTGATTGGGAGCAAATGGACTGATAAGCAACTTTGAACAAAACTTTTCCCCAAGATTGTGCATCAGTTGCGGACAATAGCCACTTAGCCCTAGAGAAGGTACGAATGCTTTCAGGGTTCTTGACAGGCATTACACGTGTGGGAACATCTGCTCCAAATTAAATGTTGAATTCTGGGTCTCCCCACAGCCCTGACATATGTCTTTTGAAGAAAACATGTGTGATTTCCACTTCTAAAAAGTGTGAAGGAAAGTTGCTGCAAAGTGTCCCTTTACTATAGCTGCCTCCTTTATCATGCACTGTGGTCTGGTATATGCAATTATCAGTACAATTTTTTTTTTAGCTACTGCATACCTCAAAATGTTTCAGGCTGTATCGAAATGTGGGGCCTGAGTAAGGAGTTGTAGTGAAGCAAATTATAGCTATCTTGCACCTTATGGACACATTTTAACCACACAATTGAAAAGAAAGTAGTCTGATAATCTTTCCACAGTTCATTGTATAGTCAGCTTCATCATACTGAGCTTTTCCTTCAATTACTGTTCTGGTGACAATTAAAAAAAGTATATTAGAACCACTTCAAATGATATTTTAAATAATTCATCTATCTGTGTATTATGCTCTAGAAATTTTGCCAAGTTTTCTTTCTCTGGATTACAATTTATCAATTTGATTAAATTGTAATGTACCTTCAAATTAGATCTCATTATGATAAAAAGTGCAGAGTAAGGTTGTAACTATTTCTTTATATTTTTCCCATGTAAGATTATGGGTAGGTGGAATCCAGTCATTAACAAATAATACTTAAACACTGGGAATAACTCAAGGTAAGCTATCCCACAATGTCTGAATAAGGCAGTTTGGATACATATATTATACAAATGTCTAGTATGTTACTGCATTCATATTTGGTAAAGTTCCATTTAAGCAATTTTATATCTGCTCATTAATAATATCAGGGCTGTGTTGTATTATTCTGGTTGGCACTGATATTCCTTCTAACCAACCCACAGAGCAAATGTAATCACATATAATTGGTGTAAGAGTAACCTTGAGGTACTGAAGGAAGAGTCATAACCAAGATAATGGTCAGACCAAACAAATTTGAGTCTGAGGCATATAATACGGTACAAAATGGTAACTTAGTACTCATTATTAATTGGTTCCATGAAGTGTATTGAGTACCAAAAATGTTGAGAACCAAAGAATTTTTCCCATAAGGAATAATGTAATGAATCACAAGGCAGCCAACACGAATAATTCTAGCTTGTGCATCAAGAACCAAACAAATGATGACAAAATTTTCACATCAAAATGCTTTGAATACCAAATTTGATGAGTTTCAAAGCAGCTGAGTACCAAGATACCAAGTAATTTGAGAAAATGCCTCATGCTTAACCCTGCTTAATTTTATTTTTATTAAAAGTGGGAGATGGGCGGCACATTGATATAAGGAAGGTTGGTGTCAGCCTTTGAGGTAGACAGGACTAAGAAACCAAAGTTATGAATGGTATTAGTAGTTTTATTATATAGTTATAATAAAATAATCTTGCAAATCTGTTTGTTGGCAATATGATTTTGTAAGAATAGCAGCTGCAGAACTACTCCTGACAGCTACCACAGCACCATAAATTTAAAAAGTATCTGTCTGTCCAATGAAATCAGGAGAACATATAAGATTATCATTGGGATTTCGGAGAAGATGACATAGAACAAAGCCATCATGGGGAAAAATTGGGGGAGCGACTTATGAAAGAAAAGAATAAGAGTATTTGTTGTCTTATGTGTTTGAAACTCATCCTCAAATATATCTAATACACCTCTGATTTGGAGTGTTTGAACTATTGCGTAAATCTGCAAAATACATTGTATTGTATCTTTTTGTAGAACTTAATACTTGGAAACTGAACTTTTCATGCACAAATATGCTGGTCAAGCTTTCATATCTGTTTTAAAAAATATAGGAGGGTCTATTTATTTTCTCAGTTGGTTCTTGACAGTGCTTCCAGATGCATTTGCAGAAGATACAATGTGAAAAATTGCCTTACTTTTTTCAAACAGCTTTATGTTTGAACGAGACATTACTCAACATTATTCAGTACACTTTATTCAATCTACATCTTCTATTTGAAACCCAGTATAAAGAAATAACAATAATAATAATAAAAAAATCCTGTTGCCTGATTTCTCCATTTGACAATTTCACAGTTTCCAGTTCTGAATAAGAAAACTAGAGAATGCTAGGTTATTATGCTGAAAGCATGTTTCAAGCTTGGCTCAGCGAATGTTTGCCTAAAAGTGAATTAATTGCATGATCACTTAAAGGCAAGTGCTTATAATAAAAACTATTTTCTCGAAGTTCAGCTGAGAGTCAGAAAGAAAATCTCGCATTTTGTTCAAGTATAATGTTTTCAGCAATAGCTGGTCGGAAGGCTATTAAACTGTTACAAACTTTATAAAATTATAGAACTGGAAAGAGCCACTGAGGACTCTTCAAGTCTATCCCTCTTAATATATGATGCTGGAATCTAAAATAAGCATTCCTGATTGATGGCTGTCCAGTTTTTCCCTGAATGCCTCTCTTGATAATAAGTTTCATTGTGAAACTATTCCTATTGTTAGGAAAACATTTTCTCTAACACTGAGTCTGAATCTGCCCTTCTGAAATCTTAAGAATCTTAAAATCATTATTCTACAATTTCAAAAAATAGAACTTTAGTTTTTTACTTTCTTCTGCATGACACTCCTTTAGGCATTTGAAATGTGAGGTTATATTCTCCCTCTGTTGTCTTTTCTTAAGGCTAAGCATATCTAGGATCTTCCATCTTTTCTTGCAAGACTTAATTTCCAGAACCCTGTTCGCTTCCTGCCCTACGCTACACCTACTCCAGTATTTCTGTATTTTCTTTAAATTATGATACTCAGAATTTGACCTAAAACTTGAGAAGAATTGACAATGCACACTGTAAGGAAAATATTATTTCCCACAATTTAGAAAATAGTCTAAAATTTCATTTGCTTTTTAGAAGCAATCCTACTTAGTCACATTGTTTGTAATTAATTACAAAACCAAAACACCCATACTATACATACTATTACCAAGAAAAATACTCCTTCAATATTCATTAATTTTTCCAAAATGAATAATATGCTACTGTTGTGCTGAACACCTTAGACCAGGGATGTCAGCTCAAGGCCTGCCGGCCGCATCCAGCCCTTGATGAGGCCAAATCTGGCCTGCATGGCCATCCTGGAAACTGTAAGTGCCCGGCCCACCTCACTTCGGCCTGGCCCATGCCATCCTGGCATGTGTGCATGTGCACACACAGGCTCAGTTCTCCATTGCTGTGTGCAGAGAAACTAAAGTAGTTTGTGGGATTACAGTTAAAAAAAATAGTTCAGACCTTCCAACCTTGCGAGATCTCTTTTTGTGTGTGTGTGTGAGAAGTTGGAAAGTCTGAACTATTTTTTTACCATAGTCCTACAGACTACTTTAGTTGCTCTGCACATGGCGGCGGCGAAAGGAGCTGGAAAGTTTAGTGAAGAGGGATGTGGCTGTCCTGGGTGGCAGGGTGTGTGTGAGAGTTTGGCCTGGCTGGCATGGCTGAAGAGCCCTCAGGTAAGGTGGGGCGTGGCAGGTGGGGCAGCTCTGCTCCTCCTGCCTTGCTTCTCTCCCTTCGGCAGAGGCAAAAAAACAGAGAAACAAAGAGAGGAGACAGGTGTTTGCAAGGTGAGTCCTTGTGGCAGGAAGGGAGGGAGAAGCATGAGGTATCTTAGTGGGTCAGGGAGGGTTTGAGGGCCTGTTCTATTATTAAGTCTGTCCCCTCCCCCAGCCTTCCTCAGCCTGTGATACCTCATGTACACATTGGTGTTCTTGAATTGTGAGCTCTTAGGAAATTATCCCCTCCTTGTGTAGTGCAAGCAGCTATTTCCAGTGGGGAAAACAGGTTAAAGCAAGTGAGGAAAAATATTTTCCTTTGCTATATTTCCAGTCTGAATTAGACCATGGCAGGGTCCCTCCAGGAGAGCCCTTTTAAGGGTTATATATTAATAGAAAAGCAACTAACTTACCTCTGTTCTTAAACACTAAAGCAATTGCACATAAAACACAGAGGAGCTCCAATCAACTATCAGAGCCATCATTTTGACAGTTTTGCTGTAGTACCCTATAGTCTGCGGAAACCCCCACAAAATGCAAGCATGGGATAAACTGAGCCTGGTTTGTTCTCAATCTTATAAGCAGCCACAATCTTATAAGCAGCCACAATCTTATAAGCAGCCACAAAAGTGGCATTTGATCACGAAGCAAGGAATTTTTCCCCTTTTGCATTTGAGCATCCAAGAAAGGACAGGAAAGACAAAGAAAAAGAAGGAAAGAGGGGGAGGAAGAAGAAAGGAGAATGAAGAGGGAAGGAAAAATAAGGGAAGGAAGGAAAGGAGATTATAATGAGAGTGAGTGAGGTTCTGAGGTAAATCTTGCCTTAGCACTTGGCCACCAGCTGCCTTTTGTCATTCCCTTGTCCCTTCCTCTTGACCTCTCCTGGTGGTCTCCAATCCTATCACTGAAGATGCTTTGGTTACAAAGCCGGGTCTCCTATGGAGCTTTGGAAAGCAACAAAAAACTAACACTGTATGGAACCAATGAAGAAAAGAGTCTGGTGAAAGCTGTGAAGTATGTAAATCATTGAATAGACTATGCATGGGTACAAGATACAGCAACAACCTGAACAAATAGGGTGCCTTCTGCCCTTTGTGATTGTGGTGACATGCTGACAACAAATATGTATACCTATCCTTTGTGTCCTGATCAGTATACACTTGAGGAGCTCAAAGTAGCATGACATTAATAGCAATAAAACTTAGACTTCTATACTGCTTCACAGTGCATTTACAGCCCTCTCTAAGAGGTTTACAGAGTCAGCATATTGCCCCAGCAATCTGGGTCCTCCTTTTACCCACCTCGGAAGGATGGAAGGCTGAGTCAACCTTGAGCCTGGTGAGATTCGAACTGCCAAATTGCACTCAGCCAGCAGTCAGCAGAGGTAGCCAGTAGTACTACATTCTAATCAGTGCACCACCATGGCTCTTAATACTGCTACTTTCTGGGCAAGATTTGTTTAAACTTGTACATATTTTAATCTTGTATTTTATATTTTATGTTGTACAGTATGCCTTATTGTACAGTATGCCTTATTTTGATTGAGATGCTTCTGACACAAGTAAACAAACTAAGGTATGTCTCAATTATTATTTTCAGAAACAAAATATTTCTGAAATAAGAACCTACTGATACTAATAGCATGAGATCCTATTCTTTGACCATCATTTTTGAGCTTCCAAACAGCTTTCAGAATCTGCAGTGTTATGGCTGTGTAAAGCTTTAAAGGAATGTTTTACTTGAAAAAATTTCAAATGAAGTATTCATTCCATTGTTCTTATCAAGTTCCTGGTTGCCTTCTGGACTGGAAGTGGTCAATTCCAATAAAAAGTTGTACCTGCTTTTGGTAAGATTTTATAATAGAAGCTACTGTAGATAGAAGAGACTAGTAAAACCAGAATGGACATCTCAGTTTATATTTTTATTTAACAAAGTTAAGCACTAGGTGTGGTGGCTATATAATTGAATAAGTAACTGCTGAACTTTCAGAAGCCTGTAAAAATGAAAGTATTAATTAGGAACACAGTAAAAAAAATGTAACATAAAAGACATGATTAGCTTAATTTTCAAAATTCTTAAAAGACTGCCAAAATAATGTTTTTATTCTCATCCTTATTATTTTATACATATTTGTGGATGGAGCTTTTTTTTTCTAGTAGTAAAACTGATTTTGGATGCTTGTCTTAGAAATGCCATTTCATTTCCTCTAGAAAATTCATCTCTGACATTGAATTACAGAAACACAATAGTGGGGCCTGTGGGACCATTTTCTAGCAGTCCTAATTATTATTATCCTGAATGTTTCCAAATGGCACAGTTTGGGGGAAATGATTGTAAAGAGCAGGGCTGTTGGTATTAATTCTACCATCGCAGCCATAGTCATCAGATACAAAATAAAATAATGAGAAAAAAAAACACATATAAAAATGAAAATAAATTACATGAATATTGATCTGCCAAATAATTAATGAAGCAACAAACATTTTGATAATGAAAATAAATGGAATAATGAAAGTTGTTGCATTACCCTAGAACATAAATGGCTCATTGACCAAGATTTCCAATGAATGGAAGCAACCTTTTATACAGCAAATATTGCTAGCTTTCCTTAAGATTAGAATTACCAGACTACATTATTAAAATACCAAGTAATTATTTGGAATAAGAGAAATATGATTAGCTTTTATTTTCTTTTTTATTAATTTAGACCTGGTTTTGAGAATCATTCACTTGTACAAAATTTTACTTAGATATTTTGGGTTTTTTTTAATGCACTGAACAAATTATTCTAAAAATGCTTGCAAAGATTAGCTTTACTGATTATGCATTAAAGTTATCCTTTCTTCAGAAATGTGAGAACTGAATATGTTCAGTAGACAGAGATATCTTGTAGATATCACACTGGGAGTTTCATATTTGTTTTCCAACCACTGTTCACTATGATTAAAATTTTTGTTAATAACCTGTAGCTGTCACTGTTTACTATGATTAACACATTTGTAAATAACCTGTGGCTTCTGATAAAAATCATATGTATCAAAGGGGAAACAACTCCAAATGTACACACACACACACACACACACACAGAGTGTGACCCCTTTCCAACCAGCTATTATATATATATGAAATTTAATATTTGATAGGAAATGAAGCTCGTATAATCTTTTGACATGAAGAGAGATTAGGAAGAAAAGAGAGATTAATCTGAGATTTGTTTATATCATTCCTACAAAATCTTTTCTGCGAAACTCTGAAGTTCCTTTGTAATCTATGATTAAAGTGAACAGCACTTCACTGAGATTCTAATTATTTTCCTCCTGTCAAATAATGTGTGTTTCAAAACACACACTGCATTTTTAGATTCTTCATTTGAAATATTGTATAGTTTGTATCTTTACAAGGACAGAGTAATCAATCAGTTCCTTATAACAATATACTTTAGCTCATAATAGTATACTTTAAAAATGCAAATAAGCGAAACCTCTATCATCAGTCATATGAAGAATGACATGGAGACAGAGATGGAATTGTTCAGGTTGATATCAGCATATGACACACTTTCACAATTCTTCTGGTGGTAACTTAAGGGAACATGTTTTATGTAGCCAGATTTCCCTCTGCAACGTAACTGCTGTTGCAGACACTCTTCTGCTTTTTATGGCTATTCCGTGGAATCAGAAGCCCCAGGGATTTACACAACATGAGTAGTTAACTGACAGATGTCCCTGCCCCTGATTCTTATTACATTTATTATTTGTAAACCCACTCATTTCCTCATTTTTGTTATGATTTTTGTTTGTATGGCAAACTGGTGGCAATCCCATACTTGAATACATACTTGCATACAACCATCTTACCTGAAGCAGAGTCTCACAAGCAACAAGTAGCAACAGGAGAATGATGTTAACTTGGGGACTAGAATCTGCAACAAATTTAGATTCCGCTTTGCCTCTATATCCACATCAATAGCACCATCACAGGCCCCAGCAACAACATACACAAGGTTGGAGGTGCCTTTGCGGTATGTAAAATGTGCCATCATTTGCCAGCACTGTTCCTCTGGGTTGTATGTCAATCAAATGGGATGAACTTTGCACAAAAAAATTAAAGGGCGTAAGGTTGCTATCAGGACTCAAATAAGGGCAAAGTATCTAGTCTGTTGCAGATCTTGAAGTGATCACTTTGGAAAACAATCAGACTTTGACAGTACTGTTAAGCAAAATATTGCCGAACTCATGTACGTCAAAATGTTTCAGAGAATATCAAAAGATCTTAACTACCACAATAGGTTTTCAATGCATGACATTGTTAGTTGACAAGTGATCAGTTGCACAAGTCACCCGTATCTGCAGAACCAGCCCGTTATAAGCTCATGAAAACTCACATTAAAAAAAAAAGTTCAAAGACAGCACTATCAGACTCCATCTATTTTTTTCTGCTTTAGATTAACAAGTCTCTCCTTCTTCATTAGCAACATAAGTAGGTGACATAAGTACTCAATACTTGCTGGGGCGAAGACCACAAAAAATAAATAAAACTTCCTCTAAGCTAATCATATTTTCCAGACCTCTATATGCTGGTATTTAAAAATAGATGCTGTGGTTATAATTATTTTACAACTACATTCTACAGGAGAATGTGATACTCTCCAGGTC
This sequence comes from Oxyrhabdium leporinum, assembly GCA_032468155.1. Classification (NCBI taxonomy): domain Eukaryota; kingdom Metazoa; phylum Chordata; class Lepidosauria; order Squamata; family Cyclocoridae; genus Oxyrhabdium; species Oxyrhabdium leporinum. The sequence continues at coordinate 47,888 of JANHFL010001668.1, read as the reverse complement.
TCTTCTAATAAACAATGTCATCTATCCATACTTTAAAATGTGCCTTGTCTGTTCAGTGCTTATCCTCTTGAATAACATTCCCCCAAAGATCCATAAAGCTCCCACCTTGATGGCATCTGTGTAGGAAAAAAGCAGGTTGAGCTGGAAGGTGGGGTTAAATGTGTCATTAGTTTGGAGTCATTGTGTTTTCACAAGAGATCTACGTCCAGCTCTCCCATGAATTCCACCCTTCTGTAGAACCAACTTAGCTTTTACCATTAGTTGACTAGATTCCTGTATACAGATAGCAATAATAAACTCTTCTATGGTTTGAACTCAACAAATGCTCCTGGTTATTTGCACCTGACAATCTGAATGTCATTGGAGACCTAGCTTAGCTTCTAGGCCTGTAGGTAGAAATAGCTGCTGAGTTTTTGTAACTTTTTATTTGGAAAGTTTCATGAGATACTGTGTTTGTTCTTAGAGATGTTCAGGATTTTTTTTCTTCATGACTTTCCTTCGGTGTATCCCTTTTATTTCAAAAATGTCATTCACCCAGATTCATTTGGAGCTGAGCAGCCTCTACATTTAAATAAATGAATAAATACATAAATACCACAGTTGTGCTTATTATTTTCTATAGTTAGAGCGAGCACTTCTGCTTCTTATCTGGAGGCATATAGAAATAAAGATAAATGTTCTTTATGTACTGATGTTAAACCTTGGTAAAATTATAAGCATGGCAGTCTTTGTTTAAATAAGAATTTCACCTTGCACCTCATCTATTTTTGAAGTCCATGAATTAATTTAATACAGTGAATTAGTTTTTACCTTTGTAATGCAGTGGTACTTTACAACTGTTCACCTTTCACATCATTCCTTTATATATATAATTTTTATTAAGAGCTTTAGATAGATAAAAGGCAAATTCAGAGATATATAGATACCCAAAGAAGTTACTTCCTCCACTTCTTTTTAGCAGTTACAAACTCATTATCCCTCCTTAACATTACAATAATCCCTTATTCAACCCCTTATTCAATTATTTTTCAATCATTAAATCCAGAAATCACCTTTTCACTTTTTTCCCCCATTTTCACATGAACATCATCAACATAAACATCATAATGTCAAAAGTATTCCTTGACATTTCTAATTTGTATAGAATAATAAATTGCTTTACAGAACTTCTTGACATAGCTGAAGAGGGCTGGATTGTGAGCTGAGTCTACATGTGCTTAAAAAAATGCTGGTTGATATACACACCCTTGGGGTTCCACACACAAAGCTTCTTCTGTAGTGATCTTGAGGCAGCTGCAATTGTCACCCAAGGGAAACTACAGCTTTTTCTACTTCATTTTCATTTGCCTGCCACTCCTGATGCAGTGTTAAATATGCCTCAGAAGCTAGCTACTACATGGAGAAGCTCTTATGACTGCTGTGCTTCTCTAGAAAACAGAAAGGATGGCTTTTTCGGTGGCAAGACAGGAAGAGACCTACCAGCAGCAAAGACACTAAGAACAGGTTACATGGGGTCTACGGATGGTCCTACCCTACCTTAGATATTTGCGGTCTTAAGTCACAATATAAAGGAAGAGAAAGCCAATGCAGAATGACTGTAATAAAGGCAGCTACAGAAATCATTCTTTTTATTTGAACATTTGGAGGGGAAATGAAACTGAAATGGTCTTATCTTTCCATTTTTATTTACCAATCTCATTTTGGGGACAGCAGGATATACAAACCTCCATCACCTATGGAGGTTTCTTCCCTAATCTAGCTTGTTATTCCTGAATTGGATAGACACACTGAGGAGTTTGGCTGAATTCCTGTCGACATTTTCCTTTCCATACAAGTTAATGTTACTACATGCTATGAAAGAGCAACAAATTGCAATTCTCCTTTTCCTGAGAGGCCCTGCTCAAGGACAGCCTACTCTGGTGAGACAGTAATTGAGTGAGCAGCAACCTAGCAATTTCTCACAGTGTTTAGTAAATGTGGCATAGGTCACATTGGATTGTCTTCTTTGATTGTGATCTAAATTGGCTATGATTACTTTGGTTAGTGATTCTCGTTTATACATTATCAATGGTCCTCTCCCTCCTTTTTATTAGGGGGGTGGGTGATAAATCACAAACATGCCATTGACCTACATACTGTAGGATTTGCTTACATTGCAGGGTTGTGCACTGGTGTTTAAAGTGCTTCCTTTGGTTCAGTTAAGTTCAGCCTTAATTGTTTATCAGCTCGGTTAGAAAGGGGATAAAACCAATGAAAAGATTATCCCATAGACTCAATGTATTAAAATGTTTAACAGCTTTTCATATATCTGCATTGTTCTGGGATTCCTACTTCATTTCCATGTTTATCTCCCTATTTTATTATTACTCTCAATACTAGATTTACTATTTTAATATTTTAAGTTATAAAATGGAAACTGTAGAAACTCTTATCTGTCTTTTCACACCATGCACAAAGTTTTATGCTGTGTGGAAGTATAACAAGTTGATCAGGGGGTTGATGAAACACAAGATATTTCCGCTGAATTCCATTGTTTTATTCCACACAAAATACCTCAGAGTAAAGACTCTTCATTTAAGCCTCATGTGCTTAAATATTCTCATTTAAGCAGTGCCTTTTCACAAAAATTAATAAGCCTAAAGCAAATACGACATAGCTGTGTTAAATACATATGTAGAGAAAATTGGCTTGGTACAATTTCTCCAGCATTCCCATGAAAGGGTCCTTGCTTGTTTGTTTTAAAGAAGAGGAAATACTTTGTTGAATCTTAAAAGTTAAAAACCCAGCTAGTATATAGTCATCAGTTAAGGAAAGATAGAAGAGAAGTGATTTCTCTTCTTGTCTCTCACAACGGCTTGCAGTCAATTTTTATCTTGAAGCACTATAGCAAGATATGAGAATCTGGGACTTTAAGTTTAAGCTAAAAGCTTCTGAATTTCCTTGAAAGCTAAAAGCTTCCAAAATTTCCAAAACCTTTAATCAGGAAAACTGTACCACATAGTCCATAAAGGCTATAAAAACCTGTCTATTCCCTCAAGCATTGAAGACCAGCTATTAGTGGAACCCCATATATTTGTAATATACTGTATGGTGAATCAGTTGTGTGGTACAGTATTTTTGTTTCAGTTTGTTTCTGTTTTTTGTTTTTTTTTGTATCATTGTTAGCCAATTAGCCAGAGTTATTCACTTAGGTCAAATCCTTTTAAACAAGTTTTTAATAAACTTGTGACAATCACTGCTTCTCATACTGCTCTCCTGAATGAAAAAGTAACTGTGTTAACTGTTAATGGTTTTAATTAACTGTGTTAACTAAAAGACATAAAAACAACCAATGATACACAGTAATCACTTCCAAACCCTAAGGTTTTATTTGATTTGGGCCACAAGCAGAGAATCATGCCACACCCTTGATGAAGCTGAATTTTCTTGCTTAGAGTGAGAATGCCATAAAAAGAAATACATTTTCCAGAAACAGGACTTCTGTCAAGGATATATGCTTAGATATAATACATAGGTTATCAATTGTAATGACAATAATGTATCATTGAAGAACAGCGCTCAAAACATTCTGTAATTCAGCCTGGGTTGTGCACACATTTATCCTGAATACTTCAGAATTTTTGCAAGTTTTCCTTGATGGTTTTTTTTTTTGTTTTTTTTAAAATTAGATTTATATACCGCCCCATTCCAAGGACTCGGGGCGGTTCACACTTAAAAATCCTTTTAAAACCCCGTTTTAAAAGTACAGATACCTGTGGATATTTAAATCAGAGAGGGAAGGGGACTGAGAGAAGAGATAAGAAAATTTCATCCTGGCAGCAGAGTTTCCAGAAATAGACTTGATAGCATAAACCAGTTATTCGGGAAAAATAATAACATGAAGGCAGAAAAAAAATCTGATTCTAACAAATGAATCTGAACTTCATTCTCATAGTTTTTAAAAGTTCTACCGATATGAGTCTTAGGTTTTTAAGTCTATTAAAGTATATATGGTTTAGGGGAAATTATGTTTAAATGAGATTTAATACAGATATTCCTGCAAGTCTTTTAAAAAGAAGTTATGAAACTACCTTAAAAATACTTATAAATGAATATGTATGAAAGTGCTACATATAAATTTAGCTTCATCAATATCTGGAAAATACAAGAAGTGGCCATTTTGTTCAAAGCAAGATTCCACTTGTTTTAATTCTTTTTTTTTCTCAACAGTAGCCACAGTAAGAAAAATATTGACACAAACAAAGTAAAGTAGTTTTAAAACTAATTTTCTCTTGGGTTATTGGAAGTTATTTGGCAGTCTGGTATCAAATTCAGGCAAGATGACCCCCAATGGCTACAAAGAGTTTTTAGGGACACTTGGTATTCAAATCTGATATAGTTCCAAACCTGACACTATGACATATATTTCAGTCCCCTGAAAGAAGTGCCTCATCAAATTTCTCACCCAGTCTCCTGAGGGTCTCATCAAATTTCCATAGTTATTGTTGTTTTTTGCAGTTGTCCCATATTGCAATGGTTTGCTCATTCTTGCACTCTGTTCACCTTATTCTGATGACCAAGCCATCAATACATGGCACAACAAGGGCATTGTTCATTTGTCACACGGCTCAGTGTTGATATGGGCTGAGAGAAAGTGACTGGCCCAAGTTCCCCCAATTGGTTTGTGTGACTCAGGGAGGATCAAAACCGAACACTCCCACTCTGAAACCATTGATTAAATTGGTGTTGACTCAGAGACATATAGTGGTCCTAGGTCACATCGACTAACTATGCCATCTCCTATCCCCAAAAAATGCATTTTTATAATAATGTTCCTAACTCAATTGTAATATTTTTAGTTCACACACATACACTCTCTCACACACACCAGAAAAAAAATAACTTCTTTGATATGCATATTGTATGTTTTGCCTGCCTGCCTGCCTGCCTGCCTGCCTGCCTGCCTCTATCTATCTATCTATCTATCTATCTATCTATCTATCTATCTATCTATCTATCTATCTATCTATCTATCT
>JANHFL010001668.1:29076-41955 GCA_032468155.1 Oxyrhabdium leporinum | reverse complement strand
CTATCTATCTATCTATCTATCTATCTATCTATCTATCTATCTATCTATCTATCTATCTATCTATCTATCATCTATCAAGAGACTCTATTTTCTCTAATATACATACATTGGAAAGCTATTTTTCTATGAGCAGTTGGGTGTAGCAGTTAAGCCATCAAGCTATAAAGTGGGAGGCCACGAATTCTAGTCCTTCTTTAGACACAAAGCCAGTTGGGGCTGACCCAAAACCAGCCCCTCTCAGCCTTAGGAATAAGCTGGCCATGACAAGCCATGTACAAGCCATGTACAAACACCTTGCCAAGAAAACTGTAAGTACTTGTCCAGGCAGTTGTCAGGAATCAATACTGACTCTAAGGCACACATACACACACAAAAAGTCATATCAAAGGTCTGTGTGTGTACATCTCAATTTTTGCTTAGATTATTTTTGGCGAACATATATTTTGAATGTGATAATAACACATTCCATAAATGTGTAATGTACAAACATGAAGAAGGTATGCTATTTCATTTTTTAAAATCATTTTTTTCCTTTGATATTCTAAAATTGATCCACATTTTCCAATATAATTTATGCATATTCTCCAGACAATAAGTTCTGTGTTTTGGGTGTTTCTATGTGCATAGGCTTTGAAGAGTACATATTTTAGCAAATCTAATGTTCTTCAGTTCACCTTAACCTACAATGCATCCTTATTCAAAGGATATTTGGATTATGAACAATTCTGTACCCATAAACATTAGAACTTTTATATTTCAGGGATGTTCTTGGTATTAAATCTACTTTCATAAATAATCTACTTTATCTTTTCTATGTGGAGCACAGCTATATGAAAGAAGAACAGATTATTTGCCCTGACTTTCATACTTTGTTCTGTTTTAATCTCTTGGCCAACATTAGTGATTATAAACCATGCAGATCAGATTCTGGCCGAAATAATCAGTGCCTTTCTTCAAAACATACTGTTATATTATAACACTAATTCCAAACAGTCTGATTAATTATGCTTATTTTAAAGTAGACAGTCCAATTTGTACTCTGCTCTTCATTTTCACCTTCCTAAAACATTATATACTTTTAAGGAAAAAATTAAGTGTGGCCTACAATAAAACAATTATTTGAACAAGCTGTAAAACTATTATTAAATAATGAAAATAAAATTAATACACAGCCTCATTATAGGACAATTAAAGAGTCAATTTTCAAAGGACTGGGAGTAAAGGATTGGAAACCTGAAATTTGTCAGTACAGTGTATGTATATCATAGTTAGTATGGTATATTGTAGATTGGCTTACAAGGTTGAGTCTCTTTTATATATCCTAGCTAGCACAGAGTAGTACAAAGTTGTTTTGGGTGAAATTGGGCTTAGGTTGTAACTGCATAAAATGGGTTAAAACTGAGGGGCGTTGTTTAGTTTACATCTACTCTGTCTTACTAAAATGTCTTATGTGAAAGCCTCAGTTGATCAAGGCCATGGTAGGCAGAAGAATCGATGTCAATGGCCACATCTATATCATGGAATACGAAGGATTGTAGTTTAGAAGAGCGAATGATAAAAAGCATGAACAAATAAATTAAACAAAAATAGATATGTTGAATATCTCCAAACAAGGAGTAAAGCAAGAGGTATAATAGATCCCAATGAAGGTGGGTTGATCACGTGCTGGTGGTGAAAACACACAGGGAGGTTTAATTATAAGGTATATACAATGATATGAAAGAAGATAAATTAGGTCATGAAGAAGGTCATGAATGAGGAAGTTCATGAGCTTGAAAATGTTCATGAAAGAGTTCATGAGCTTGAAAATGAATGAGGAAAAAGTTTAAAGAAAAAGATAAAAATATGAATTGATGCATATGGTGGGAGCAAAAGTAATATATTGGGATAGAAAAATATGAAGAGATATGATTGATATTAGTGTAAACTAATTCTAAATCTATTTTCTGTTCCTTTCCTTTTTTTTATGCTTTTACGTTCATTTATCATTTTTATGTCTTCCTTTTATGCACTCCATACCGTGTAAGTTTGCTTATTTCACAATGGAAAAGAGAATAATATGATGGGTATGTATGTATGTATATAATATTAGAAAAATAAGTTATTGTTTGGAATTAACAAGACTTTGAATAGGTTCCAGGCAAATCTCACTGTAAGGTGTTGTTTTTTTTTCATTTAAGGTACCCTGCGTGTGAGTTGTACATTCCTTCCAGCATCAATGGGAAAATTTCAACTGTACAAGCTTGAAGTACTTCATTAGAGAAATGCAGAACACCTCAAGCATATTATATTTGTATATCATCAGAAATAAACCAATAAATTTCAGCTAGGGAAATAATTAGGCCTCCAAATTCAATAAGCAAATGAACAAATGAACTAGTAGTGATGAATGTTGCCATAAAGAATAATAGTCGCACTTGTTATTGTATTTTAAACTTACTTTTCCTATGATCCAGTAGTGAAACTTAACTATCATTCCCATAGTGCATTGAAGCCCATGTTTATCTTCCCTATCAATGTTCTCTCTGTATAAAGAATAGCATTCACAAAGCAGAGGTTTTTTTGTTGTTGACATGCTGGCTCCTGCCTTTCCATTCAGTTTGCCTTCTGCATAAAAATGACGATAGCCTCTGTCTCCATAATATTCTTTGAGAATGTTCTTCCCCTTAGGGACACAAGAATGGGCTTGAATATATATTTAAAGCAACTCAAACTTCGTTGGTTTGAAATTTACTCAAGATAAATGACAGATAAGAAAGAAACCTGAGTTCAGGAAGAGGAAATGGAAGTGGAGGTAAAGAAAAGATAAGATAGAAAAGGCCATGATTTAAGGAGAAAATCAGTAATAGGGAAAATAGAACATTAACATAAAACATAACTAGCATCAGAGAAAATGATCCTCTGGATATTTAGCTCATGGTGTCTACATTTCTTGTTTAATATGATCACAAAGGGTTTAATTCAATGAAATTAAATGAAAGGCTCTCTTTTTCACGGTGCCCAGCAAAATATTTCATTCAAGGGATATGAGTTGATGATATTTTACTCCTTCCAGTCCTATGGGTATAAACTGTATAATGAGAGGTTGCTTCTAAATCATTACACTCTCCCATTTCACATAAAGCAGGAACATTTTGTTCCAGCCATTGAACAATGGGAAGACATCAGATACAGAAGCATTATTTTTCATGTAGCTCATTTGAAAGTAGGTGATTGTTCCTAATCTAATTGCAAATGCTAGACCCGGTGGGTCAACATATTTTTGATAAATGGAAATGGCCCATTTATTAGAGACCAGAATGGAACCACTCCTTATTTCTTTCACATATAGTAGCAATGGCAGATTCCTTGGCTATTATAACTGTTCTTCCTTTAATACACAGTTGTCAAACTTGATTGGGTCATGGGCCAGATCATGATGTATCATGATGTTTTTTTGCCTTTGCGGAGCTGGGGTGGGTGTGGCCTGCACATGATGTATCCGGCCCATGGGCCACCCGTTTAACAGGCCTGCTTTAATAGATCTAAATGCAGCATATGATGCTGTCAAACCATGGAATATTGTTAAACAATCTTATTGGAGACAATAGGGTTATTGGCACTCTCCTACAGAATCTTTTTTTGTGACACCAAATGGTAAAAACAGCAAATGGAGGCTTCAGAGGAATGGACTGTCACAAAGACATGTATTATCTCTGATACTGTATAACATATATATGAATGTTCAACCAGTCCCTGACAACATACAATTATTTATTTGTGTAGATGATACAGCAGTGGCCACACAAAGTTCAGGTTTCGATGAAGTAGCTAGAAGACTTACTGTATCAACTTGAAAAATTAGGATGGTATTATACCATCAATCATTTGAGGCCTAATCCAAATAAGTCCCAAAGTGTGTGCTTTTCACCTTCAAAATCAAGATGCAGGGGTCAAGTTGAATGTTACATGGCAAGAGAATCGAATACAGTATTGCCCTACCCCAAACTATCTCTGTGTGACAGTTGATAGGATGCTTTAATTTAAACAACACTGCCTGAATACTAAAGCTAAAGTCTGTACAAGGAATAATATTATCAGGAAATTGACAAATTATAATGTACATTGAGGGGGGGGGGAAGCCAACCATGCTACAAATACTGATTTTGGTCCTGACTATTTCTACAGCAGAGTATGTGTGCATCCACACATGTGAAACAAGTTGGCATTGCTGTCAATGAAGCAGTACACATAGTGACAGGATGTCTTAAACCTACACCAACTGAGAAAATATATGTTCTTGTTAGTATTGCTCCATCTAGGATTAGGAGAGAAGTAGCAGCAGATGCCAAGAGAATCAAACAAGGGAATGATCCCGGCATCCTCTAAATTGATACATGTCCCAAGGTTATCAGTTCAGATCTAGGAAGAGTTTTATGGCAAAAACAAATATTCTTGAAGGCGCACAGGAGCAAAATTGAATTAGAAGATGGAGCAGAGAACTAACGGAACAAGGAATAATCCCAGAGAGAATATGGCCGAGGGATCTGATCTCCCCTATGTTACTTGGAGGACATTGAATAGGTTAAGCGTTGGAGTACCTAGGTGTAAGACCAATATTCTCAAGTGGTGGTTGCTGGCAGATAACAACACTCTGTGAATGTGGAGAGATGCAGAGTCCAGTCCATTTGTTGATTTGTCAATTACTACCAATAGAATGCACCGAAAGTGATTTATTTCTGGCTGCTATAAAACCAAAAAGATGGCCTCATTTTGGCAGTTTATGATTGATGGTTCTTCCTTCAATCCAAAATGATAGAAAGGTGCAGTGATGTAATTCCAATAAACCCTCAATTCCTGGACAGATTGATAAGAAAAACTCTAACCTGTAGGTAAAATAAAAGTTGGCTGCTTTCATTCTAAGATAAGAAAGCTCCTTAACTGGCAAAGTCAATACGGATTGCAAAATAGTAAGATGAAGAAAATGATTAAAAAATAAAAAGTAACCTGGGTGGCCTCACAGTTGAAAATGAGAGTAGGGAAATGGATCATTTTCTCCATTGAGTTTAAGTTCAGACACAATAGTTATTTTTCATTTGATGCTGACAGAAACGAATTTGATTAAAAAAGAATGGCTTGGCCAAGGTTATCCAGTAAGCATATCTGAATTTCCAAAAGGTCTATTCTGAATTGGTTGACCCTGCACCTCTCTAATTCTTCTTTAAAATAGTTTAGTTATCTGGAAATATCTGAATCCCTCATTTCTACACAATTATTGGGAGAAGTAATAAGTATCATGACACAGGTTTGATGAGTAAGGGAAGATTGGTAGAGGAAGAGGAAGCAAAAGAGCCAATTTTATGGATACCAAAACCAGCAAAAAGCATACTGTATGAAGAACAGGGACATTCTCACTTCAGATTCCTCTTCCTTGAATTAATCAGTTAAAAATATAAGAATATATTTTTTGGGAGAAATGCATATAGCTGCCTTTCATTTACAGGCAGCCGTCGACTTAGGGGGCTATTCAGCCCAATTGAGCCCAAAATTTCTGTTGCTAAGTGAGACGATGGTTAAGTAAGTTTTTCCCTATTGTTGTTGTGAATCACTGCAGTTGTTGTGAATCACTGCAGTTGTTAAGTCAGTGACACAGTTGTTAAGTGCATCTGGCTTTTTCATTGACTTTGCTTGTCAGAAGGTCAGAAGGGGATTACGTGATCCTAGGACACTGCAAATGGTCATAAATATGAGCCAGTGGCCATGAGTTCAAATTCTGATCATGTGACAATGGGGGTGCTGCAGTGGTCATAAGTGTGAAAAACGGTCATAAGTCACTTTTTCAGTGCCATTGTTACTTTGAATGGCCACTAATGGAATGGTTGTAAGTTGAGGACTCCCTGTACTATGTCTTGCTAGCTCCAAGTATTCCAAGCATGTGACATCATTGGACTGGTCTGATATAGGTATAGATTTAGACCTAAGTACTCCTATAGATACATAAGAAGAGAGGAAGAAAGATCTAAACCAGGGGTGTCAAACTCTGTTTCATTGAGGGCCGCATCAGGGTTGTGTTTGATCTGTGGGGGGCTGAGGGGGCATGGCCAGAGTGGGCATGGCCAGCATGACCTCATTCATATCGGGGGCTCCTGTAGTGGCCAGAGCGCTCTGCCAGCAAAAACATTTTTGCTGGCGACAATCTCTTGGAACCCCCTGCCAGTGAAAACGGAGCTTGTGGGGAGCACACATGGACCTTGCGAGCTGCATTTTCACTGGCAGAGGCATCGCAGGCTTGTCCTTCACTGTTTCGTGGGCCAGATCTAAGCATCCCATGAGCCGGATATGGCCGCGGGCCTTCAGTTTAACACCCCGACCTAAACACATACCTCATATATACTATGTGCTTTTTTTTAATGTGCACATGTTTTCCAGCGCAGTAAATAAAAAAAAAATATGAATGGATTCATTTGGACCAGGTATTTATTATAACTTAAATGGCTGTGATATTATAACACAGAGTTGTTTGACAGGGAACCTACAAATATGTAGAATGAAAAAAGAAACAAGGCCAAGTATAAAGTGATGCAAATTAGCAGAATTTTCATAATTGCCTTAGGTCTCAGCATGCACTATTGTGTTGAATAGAAAAGGCAACAGAGAAAATTCCTGGTTGTGATGGAGGTATAATTATAACTACATAAATAGTAATTTTGACTGAAATGACAGAAAGCAAAGGAAATGTTTGTTCTTTGATTTGCAGTCCTAATCTCTCTGAGCAGGAGAAGATCAGTTTTAGAAACAGGAGGGAAAGGCATATGTTATGTAAGCTACAAGAGACTTTCCATACAATGATTTAATTCTAGATCAAGGCATAATATAAAAATATTTACAAAACAAGGCAGTCCTTGACTTACCACCCACCATTTAACTAACATTTAGTTACAACAGCATCAGAAAAATGACTTATGACCTGTCCTCCAGATTATGACCATCATACCACCCCTATGGTTACATGATCATAAATTGACTGCTTGGCAACTGGCTTGTATTTACAACAATTACAGCATCTTACGAGATCACAATTTGCAATCTTCCTGGCTGGCTTTCAACAAGCAAAGTCACCTAGGGAAGTTGGATTCACTTAACAACCACATGATTCATTTAATGACCATGTGATTTGCCAAACGGCTATGGTAAAAATGGTTATAAAATCGGGCCTGATTAGGTGATGGCTCACTTGATGACCGCATTACTTAGCAACCAAAACTATGGTCTCAATTGTGATCGTAATTTGAGGCCTACCTGTATACAAGATGGCAGAAATCAACTATTTCCATGTCTGTTTTTTAGCTTAAGGTGGGCTTCCAATACCACTTTATTTACATTGGCAAATGCAAGATATTATGATCCCATTAAGAGCTAAAATATATAACATTCTACAGTCCTAAAATTCCAGACAGCATAATGTGGGTCTTGTTGATCTGCCCTCCCTAAAGCCAGTTTGTTTGACAGTTAGAAATGTCTTCTATTCCAGAGAGTCCAGAAGCTTATAGGTAAGAAAAAGTACCAATAATTCATGAGTTATACTTAGATGACTTCTTGAACAATTGTTGCAAGGGTTCATGGTGTTATTTTTCTTGTAAGTGAAGCAATTATAGAACGATTCCAGTCCTCAAACATTTGGAATATGTTATTAATATATGTGAATAGACAGGCCAAAGGATCAGAACTTTTGGTTAAGTGTATTAAAATGGCAAGGGGCTTTGCTGTTTCTTTGATTTGTTTCATTTCATTCAAATAAGGTAAGGTCAGGTGAGGTCAGGTGAGGTCAGGTGAGGTCAGGTGAGGTGAGGTAAGGTAGAAGAAACTTCAAAGCTGTTCCAGTTGACACATAATTTTAGAATGTGTGAATTGATGTACTTTTATTTAAGAGAGACCTCATGTTTTGTTCAATGAACAAAAGTGTTCAAGAAATATCTCACTTTTAAAGCACTGAGTGTTTCAAAGTATTACTAAGTTGCTGAAAAAAATAACTGGATTCTTTTTCCACCACTTGCAGAGGGAAACCAATTAATATGAACAAGGTCAAGAGGCTGGAATAAAGCACGGTTATTGGCTTAAGGACAAAAGGACAGAGTTTCTGGAAGCTTTTTTCCACTTTAATGCCGTTATTAAGGAGATAATTAATTGTTTACATTGATATGTGAGGATAGAGTCCTATTTATTGTTTGGGCTTGACGTAGCACAATATTTGCAATTTCTGGGGCACTTAACAGCTGATGGGATATTCAGCATAGAAGTTCCTTAAGAGTAATTTGCTTTCTTGAAATTCAAGAAAGATCATTGGTGGTGCAGTCGTTAGAATGCAATATTGCAGGGTAATTCAGCTCTCTGCCAGGAGTTCGATCCTCACTGGCTCAAGGTTGATTCAGCCTTCCATCCTTCTGAGGTTAGTAAAATGAAGACCCAGATTGTTGGGAGCAATATGCTGACATTGTAAAACGGTTAGAGAGGGCTGTAAAGCACTATGAAGCGTTATACGTCTAAATGCTATTGCTATATCTCTTGGAAGGATGTCAAATATCTACTTAAGATCATTCATTTTTACAGAAATAGTTGTTGGTTGCTCAAAAGAGGCCTTTGCAATGTGAGCAGCTAAATGACAATATTCAGAATCAAAGGCAGGTTTTATAGTTAGAGTGATATTTAACTCCTCAGCAAGAAAATCATTAAAAGCATAGGTACAAGCGTTATCTTCAGAATGAACAGAAACAATATTTCCCTAGAGTCATCCATCCATAGGAATCTATTTTCTTCATCAGAAGAGGGCAATTTGGCATTTCATGGGATTGCTGGAATACCACTTTGAATCAGGGGCGGGCTGCTGCATGGACGCAGAGGTTCGGGCGCACCTCTTGCTCTGAGCTCTGGCTGGCCCCGCTCACCCGTCCTTGCCCTAAGTTATCGCTAAATAACTCACCTTTCCACCACCCACGCTGCTCAGGTGTGCTCCGCCCCGCCCCTGATGTACTCACCGGACTTGCTGTCATCATCAGCTGCCTCCCTGTAGCTTTGCACGAGTCCCAAAGCTGCGTGTGTGAGCGAAGCAGGCACCTGCGCGAATGCGCACGTGTGAACAGTGAACCTCTTGCCAAAGCAAGAGCAGCCCGCCTCTGCTTTGAATCTCTTCACAGAATTCCAGCAGTTTAGATTCTCCGTAGAAGCATCTGCAATTGGTTTGCTTCCTTTTTGCTCTTTTTTTTAGTTCTGGCTTTTAAATTGCAGGTTGAAAATTAAAGTTCATAAAATGAACAAAGTATTACGATAAGGTAAATAAAAATAAAATGAGATATTGAAAGAGAAAACGTTAACAAAAACAGATACATCAAAAGCTTTGCAGAGCTCGGTTAAAAGAGCTGCTAGTGAAACACCACAAAAAACAAAACACACTCTGACATAGTGGAAGAAGAATAATTTGCAAGGGTATGGAGAGATAAATAGCATCAAGTAAAGTCAATTTATCTATTTGCTTTTTCTGCTCTCATACCTTTAATTTTTTCTTGGCTTATTATTTATTTTTTTAACTTACCTGCATTCTGCATAATGGATGCTTAGATATATACGTATGAATATCTGGTTTTCTAGACCTTGCTGATCTATAGATTCCATAATAAACTTAACTATTAAAAAAGTAAAATAACCCCTATGTATCTGGGCACATTTCCCCCAAAAATTAAGAAATAAATCTTTAAAGACTTTATTTGACCCAAAAACTACCTTACAAAGCAGTCAATAGAATAATCCACATCTTACGAGATCTACACATCCTTCATGATCTAGTTGGTATCAAATCATATCACAGTGTTGAGAAACTGTCTACAGATATGTAATCTTTATCAAAATTAGCCACTATCTAGGCTGTCTTCATCCTTTGCATTTCTTCTAGAAAAAGGTTGCCGTGTGAAAGTTTCTCAAAAAATTATTTGGGAGCTTTCCTTTGATACTGAATTCCATTAACTTCAAATGCTTATAAGAAAAGTCAGAGATACTCAGCATTTTTCTAGGGGCATCTGATTTGTGGATAGTATTATTTAAAGTTTGGCTACCATATGTTTGTCACAAAAATATTTATAGTCACTTGATCAGGTTTAGCGGAGGAACAAATGCATTGGTGCATTTCAACTGTTTAACGCCTTTAAATCACTTGTAGTTATACATGCATTTATGCATGTCAAACGGTATTTGCTTTCAGGCAGTGAGCAATCTAAAAGCCTGATTTTCTTTCGCTTTTTGAGTTAGCAATAAGCCTCGCAGAATTTCATGCAAAGTGTCAAAGTCACAGCAGTAGATTTGGGAGTAGCAGAGTTTTCAGCAACCCTAACCCTAACCCTAACCCTAATGCTAACCCTAACCCTAACCCTCCAACTTAAATACCAGGTTAGTTGTTACCCAAGGTAAACAAGGAATTTAATCTTGGATTAAAGTATTGACTGGGTGATAGGACTGGACTTGAGGGTGAAGATATGCAGTACATCTCACTATTCCTCTTTACCTTACTGGAATTGCAGGACAGCTTAATCGTATTAGAATTCTCTGAGTTTGGGAATAGGATTGGGCATTTGCAAAATATTACAGGATCATAACAGATGTACATTTCTTTATCCTGTTTGGAAAAGAAGTAGCAACTTTCCCCTTGCATCAGGGGGCAATTAGGAAGAAGATCAAAGGTGTAAAAGATGCCCATTAAAACATATTCCCTGAATAAATGGGGGCCAAAGTATATATAATTAGTTTCCAAAAAATCTATATCCTGATTCCTTTTCTTGGTAATATATGTGATTATTCGGACTTGTAAGAGTCTAGCTTTCTTGGTTCAGAGTAACTATGAAAGAAACTCTTGAACATGGCTGATTTATCATTTATCAGCTATGTCTTGGTTTCATATTCAAGCATTCAAAGGTGTAATAACAAACAAGAGAAAACACAGAACTCCAGACAGGATAATAAACGAGGCGGGAACATTTGAATACTTAGTCTCCTTCAACAATTCATTGAGCATTTAAACAAAAGATATGGCTTTGACCCCAATTCATTGGTTTTTCCCATGGCTCCCAAATATCTGAGCCTGGCCAGATGTGGCTACAGTATATTACAGAGCTGGGCTATGTGCTATACAATCAATCTCAACAAACCTCTAAATATTAGCTTTTCCTGCTATTCCATTCCATTTCCACATCCATCTGCTATTCTTTGCCACTAACTTGGATGGCTTTATAAAGAAACTGGATGAAAGCATGGAACTTGTGTTTGTCAAGAACCATTAGTATTAAGATTCAATGTTACCTTAATATTGAAGGCAGCATGCCTCTATATTCCAGTTGCAGGGCAACAGTGGTAGGAGAAATATTTTCTTTTTGGATATTGTTTTTCCACATCGTACTATTTTCTTCATAATAGTTTCCAGACTGGTGATCCCATCTATGATTTTGCTTCTTTGAAATTTCATTTAAATGGATTGCTAATCAACCAGATTTCCAATAAATCAATATAATTATTCTATTCACAAATGCATCCATTTAACCTTTACTTTACATGTGGACACCAGAAATAATCTAGTAAGAATCTTTTACTAGTGCAGGTTGAAAAAGGTTAAAATATCTATCCAGAATCTCAGATATGGACCGTTGGGGAAACACACACAAAGAAATAACGTTGATTCGCACATAAATGTTTTCACTGAAAAAGAATCAAAATAAAGTAGCACTGAGAACAATAATGCAAGATTCCCCACAGATAAACCAGTCACAGTGAACTGCCTTACAGAAATTTTTCATATCTGGTAAAAAAATTCCCTGTGGTATAGCAAATCTTTTATCACCAGACATTGAAAAAAAAGCTTTTTTTTTTTTAAACAGCAAAGGAATAGGTCAATAGATACAATAACCTGAAAACTCTCAGCATCACTTCAACCTTAGTCTGAAAATGCAACAAAATATTTAAATTGTTTTTCTGATGTATTTCTAGAATGCTGGTAATAAATTAAGACCAAACAAGCTTTCAAAATGGTTCAGAAGAGAAGTTTCAGGATGCATGTTATTTTGTAGATTTAAAAAAACACTGTTTTAAGAGTTCCATTAATGAAGTGGCTATTGTAATGAGTTAACTTATTAAAGCTGCTGCAACCATCAAGGTAACCTTGTGGGGAGGGAAGGGGGGTTAAAAAAAGGGGGTAATTACAAACATGGAAATGAAGCCTCACTCCAAGCCTAATTGTCATCTTGATTTTTCATCCCAGCTCATAGATACCACATTTATGATTTTTGTACTTTATCAATATTTAACCATACAAGTTCTCTATTTATGTTAGCCCATGCTTGCTCCAAAATATTCAACATTTATAAAGGAAAGACAATAGGATTAATGATTAATTGGTATCATGTAAGAGAGATATGGAGATGTTGATTTAGTACACCCTTCTTTCTGTTCACAACTCAGCCTGGGAGACTGAGAGATTATGGATGTTATTTTCTGAGCTTCCTGAGAAAGATCTTTTTTTTTTTCCTTTTTCTTTTTAATAATTAACTCATCACAATATCTGTTTCTTCCACACTGCTATTTTTAATTTCTGCATTTATAGCCATGTCAAAAAAGCAAATCAATCTCAAAGAACCATTTTCATTTTGCCTTCTTTGAGAACCATAATCAGTCAGAATTAATAAGTTAGATTCAGGACTTTGGAGTTGGCTGACTTTCAATACTTTGTTCTTGGCTGAGAGGGATAGGATATTGAAATGCTGGAGAGGATGTTAAAATAGGCAAAAGTGCATACTATCTCTGCTTTCTTTGGTGACCGTTATTATACTTCTATTTGCAAGTCTTTGTATTTTGTGATTTTCTACAGTT
>JANHFL010001668.1:0-20848 GCA_032468155.1 Oxyrhabdium leporinum | reverse complement strand
AGACTGTATATTTCTCCCATCTCTATCCTCCTAAGCTGCCAGGTCTCCAAAATATCCACCCAAGCCCCTATCTCTCTCAAAAGTATCTTCCAGATTATCCGATTCCATTTTTTAATCTCTTAAAATGCTTTTCTCTTGGTTTATTTCATCAGTCATTATTATTTTTATCATCTTCTCCATCCCATCATCTTGCTTTGTTTGCTGGTTCGTCCATTCTGTCTTTTCTTCCATTCTTTCTGCTATCTCCTCTCTTTCCTGGACTCTTTGATCTTCATTCATCATCAATTGTAGCATATTTTCTATTTTCCCATATATGCTTTGCATTAGGTCTCTGTGATTCTTTTCCTTAGTATCCCTAATGCTTTGAAACATCAATGCCATTTCTCTTGAAATCTCACTCCTTTCCCCTTGATGGAGCATCCTGTCTTAATTTAATAAGTCCCACTCTTACTGGAGTCTAAAAGCAATATATTCCAGTCCTATGTTACTCCTCAGAAAGTTCAAAAATCATAGTTCTTTACATATCAGGATTGATCAATTCCATTTAAGTAGTCCAGGAAGCTTCCGCAAGTAAAAAATCACTTTACTTTACTTAAAGGTCTTCATTATTCTCATAATAGAGTCTCCAGTAATCATACAGTAGCTAGTTATAGAACAGTAAGTGTCACCACAGTCCTCCAGATGAATGTTGTTTATGCCTCTGATCAAAAGGTATTTCTAAACTTGTAGGGGTCTGATATATTCCATTCACCAGTAGATGGTGCAAGGAATAGCAGGCAGGAAAATTCCCCCTCCCCATTTTTCTCCCGTTTGCCAAAAAGCCTCCATTCCGAACGCTGAAGGTTCAGAATGGAGACGATGGCGCATCCATGGCACAACCAGCTCACTGAGTCTGCCCTGCTGCACCTCAAAAAAAGTAAGACCACCTCAAAAATAAGCCCAAGTGCTTATTTTCAAGTCTAAGAGAAAATAAGACTCAGTCTTATTTTCTGAGAAACACAGTACAAATGTTGTCTATTATGCTTCCTCATTGCAGAGGATACAAAACCAAAATCTTCAGACTGGCTCAACAGCTAAACTGGGGCTGCTTATAATGTGCATACTAGGGCAGGGGTCCCCAACCTGTAGGCCTGTCCACTAATGGGACATGAGGGGATTGCAACCGGGCTGTGCAAATGTGCATGCATCCTCACTTGTGATAGCAGTGGGCGAGCACATATGTGTACTTTCCATTTGTGTGAGTGGCAGGGTTAGGGTGCATGCTGCTTGTGCAAATGGAGCTGTGCAGACTTGTGCTTGCCAGTTGCTCATGCGGAACCATCCCCTCTCCCCTCCCCCATTGGTCCATAAATCTGGAAACAATGGGGAACTCTGTATTAGGAAACAGAGCAGTTACATATACCTTTTATTCTCTTTACTTCTCAAAAGTAATGAGTTTAAATGTGTATCAAAACCTTCAGAAAGATTTTTGATACTTTTTGACGGTCTGTGAATTCACATACTTTAAATCATATACTCATGTTCACTAGTAGGGCTGACTTTCTTTACAATTTAGAGCCACTTAATAGAGTAATCTTTCCCCTGATTGTAAAAGTACTGCTCAGAATTGCACACCAGTCCATGATGTTAGATAGAAGAAGGCAGTCATGGTTTATAGAGGGGAGATATAGGTGGATGGTCTACACCAGGGGTGTCAAACTCGTAGCCCATGGGCTGGATGCATCATGTGCTGGCCACACCCATCCCCATTTTAGCAAAGGGGGGAAAATCACAATATGTCACGACAACGGTGTGATGCTGCAAATGTGACATCCCTGGTCTACACTATCAGAGTATACAGTATACAAGTGAAAAGGAGAACTCTTGACAGGTGGACTATCAAAAATGGACTTTCAGGAAAAGAAATGGTGGGAGTTATCAGGACACCAAATTGGGTTCTAAAAAATGCTTTTTGGAGCATTTGTCTGCAACTTTGAAAAGCAATTGTGTCTTTATTTCAGTGAATAAAGCCACAGGAATTAAATAATAAAAGAACTGTAGGTAGATGTCATGCTTGGGACCTTGTATGCTCCAAAGCATATATTAGGAACTGAATCCATAGTGCTGCATAGAACCATCAGAAACTGCTCACCCACAAGGTGCCAGGCAGTATGGTGCAGTTCTGGGGCTA
Source organism: Oxyrhabdium leporinum (assembly GCA_032468155.1). NCBI lineage: Eukaryota > Metazoa > Chordata > Lepidosauria > Squamata > Cyclocoridae > Oxyrhabdium > Oxyrhabdium leporinum. The sequence continues at coordinate 18,678 of JANHFL010001668.1, read as the reverse complement.
GAGTATTTTTCAGCAGCAGAAAAAAACTTTGAGCAGACCTACTACTGACTGAAGCTAAAGATTACATTTTTATTTTAAATAATCAGTGAAAGGTGTGTTTTTTTTCCACAAAGAAAAAAAATACTATCAAAAGTAATTCAGAGGAAATAAAATGAAGACACTCAACATTTTATTTAAAAAAAACCAACACTTCAGAGATGAAATTATGCTCTTAAATGGAAAGTAGAGGGGAGAATGAAGAATTTTGGATTTCCTTCTCCAAATCTAAAAAGCATCCATCAATGTTTGAGATATATTTAGGTCTGTGATAATCAATCATTCTGACTGTTCTGAGTGTTCAGATTCCCAAATGTTGCAGTACATTTCATGCAACTACTGCATCAAAATAGGGCTTTAACTGTACATTATAAATTTTAAATCCTTTAAAAAATATAGATTTGTGAAGAAAAGGGCTATGAAGAGAGGCACACCACAAAAGTAGACAGATTTGTCCATCCTTTAAATCTTTGTTATAAATATTCACTTTTGTCCCAAATAATTTGGTTAAACTGAAAACCAAATTGAAAAGCCAGATATAACAACAACAGAAAGCAGTACTAAATAAAAGTAGATGAAAAACATTAAAAGTAACCTAAATAATAACATTTTAAAAAGAAACAATTTAAGGACCATAACTTAAACTACAATATAATATGTTGAATACCTATATGCATGAGTTTAATTAAATTAATTGTTTGTGCATTGATAAATGCATGCAATGTAGAAGCAATTTAGATTTTTTTGGACCTAAATCTGGCATAACTTTTTTTTAAAAAAATCACAATTTTGTATAATTATATTAGCACGTAGAAGATTGGTCAGTTATTGCTCCTAGATTTTTAAATGTATATTTTCTCCTAATGAGAATTTGATTAGTAATTAGGGATTATATTTTTCCATTTTCAAACAAGAAAAAAACTTCCTTAGAGTGAGTTGAGGGCTTCTTTCAATTTATGAACAGCTTTCTTTTAAAGCTTTCAGAAAGTGCGCATATACATTACAATGGGACTATACTCCTTTATGTTCACTGTTTTAATTAAGCATCTGAATTGTTTTTGATGTGTCGTATAACGTGCTAATTCAATTGATACTTGATATCTTAAAAGCTCAGTGAACATGGAAAGAATTGGCTGCCTTTATGGGACGATAAAATGAAGAGAGTAAAAGTTATACGTTCAGAAGGTAAGAAACTGCTTTTTAAAACTACTTATGTTTCAGCTATGTAAATAAGGCATGAGAAACTAGAAAACTTTTGATGGGAGAGCAAAGCAAGTTTTATTGAAAATACTTCAACAGGGAAATCCTAGCTCCTCTATCCATATCATCTATATCTATTATGTATTATATATTATTATATATCATATATAACTATATAGGGAGGATAAAGGATACAAGTGACAAAGTACATATCATGGCTTATGCTTGCATGAGAAATTGCTATATATTTCAATTTATTATTGCCAAAAGGGCCAAAAGGCCCAAATAGCAAATTACAAATCTAAAGTCTAAAATTTGGCATTAGATAAAATAGTTCAACCAAGTAGATATTTAATAAATATAACATAATGCAGTTGACATCCAACTCATTGATGCTTTACTAAGTTACATACTGCATTAACTGCTTGTATGGACTAAGCATATAAAGAATTCCGCCATAAATTCCAGCAGAAACAAATTTGGGCATTTGTTCCACAGAAGAAAATGAACATTATACAAAGCACTAATCATTACATTATATCTAAAAAAACAATACAGTTAAAATGATACTCTACTAAAAGTTGAATGCAAACTTCAAAAAAAAGTTTACAATAGAAAATTTGTATTATAAAACTCTCCATTAGGGAAATGTGTGCCTCAAAGAATGAAAGCAGAATGTTTACATGTAAAAATAAGGATTGGAAATAAGCTATGTAAATGAAGGGAACAATTAAGTTATATAAATGAAGGGAAAACTGGTATTACCAATAAAGGAGAATATTTGTAGCTCAGGGTTGAAATGAGGGGTACTTGGTGCTCTCTGAGCTTGCTTGTTTTCTTGCAAATGTTTCATTACTCAGATTAGATAACATCAGTTAGTTATTAGCACTGATCATGTTACCTAGTTTGGGTAATGAAATGTCTGTCAGAAAATGAGCAAGGTCAGAGAGCACCAAGGACCCCTCAATCTGGTATTAAATCTACATATGTTATGTGATGTTGTTTTCTTTTTCTTCCATTGAAAAGCAGTCTGTTTTGAATATTGTACTAATATGAACAATAAAGGACACAAAATTGTCAGCACAACAGAAATCTATAATGTAGATGAAGGCCACAATAAAAGGCTTGATAAATGATGGAGAGCACAGTATTAGGAATTTCATCCTTACATAAAAATGCCTGATTGATGCACATCATACAACGATGCATAAACTGAAACAAAGATAATGTACTAAATGAAATCCCTTTCCAGTAATTTAAAAATATTTACCATCTTCATGAAATGAACATTGGAGTTGTGGGTAAAAAATAGCTTGCCTGTCATCTCAATAGATTTGCATCAAGTAGTTTAGTAATCCAGAAACTGAGAAAACATTGGTTTCTTTGGGAATAATGATTAGAAGAGCTTCTGCTAGCCTGGCAGATGTGTTGAACTAAAGCTCCCCTCATCGTCTGCCAATTTAGCCAAAGGTTATGTTAGAAGCATGCTTTCTTTCACGTTGTATTTTTTGTGACCAATGTGGGAAGTTACAGCAGTAACTGAAGATATATACTGTAGGTCGGTCCAAATTGAGTGTATAACACAATTGTTTTTTCCAGCAATTTTTTAAATAAATTATTTAAAACATACTATCACAAGAAAATTCATATTTGCTTTTGTGAACAACTTTCTCTAAAATACACATTTTTCAACCTCTTTCCCTAATAAAAATGGTTTCACATGAAAATATCAGGAGTCTGGAGCGCCTTTTCAGACTATGCATCCATTGAAGTGAGTGTTAGCGCTTGAAAGTTTATGCCTTTTAATAAAATCTGTTTATTAATAAAACATCTGAAAAGGTGCTATCAAAATCTTTCCGACTTTTGGCCTCCAGAGAATAGCACTGCTGTCTTCCTACGATATCTACAATGAGAAGCACCAAATTCTGTGGGATGTTTAATATACTTTACATTTAATGCAATTATCTCTTGTCTATGCTTAATTGCATGCAACTTTCATTTGTGTGTCTCTGTATACATGTGTGTGTGTATTCCCCAATTATGTATTCAGCTTTTGGGGAAAAAACCCGACAATTTGTCACAAACGTCTTGCATTTATTCCGTGACTTTCTAACAAATTGGTATGAATACTCAGTTCAAATGCAAAGTTAATTTTTATAACTCTGATTGGGGGAGGAGGGGGAGTTAATACTGAAGAGGTAAGTCTATGGCCTATATGAATTTTGAAAAGTTATGCAACGTTGCTCTATTAATGCAGAGAGAAAAGAATAGATGGTTCACAACAATTCATACTTTAATTATTTTTCAAAGTAGTTGGATCTACTCAATCTTTTTGTTCTTCTTTGTGTGGGTGATGGTGGTGGTAGGGAGAATGTGATGAAGGCTGTGAAGTTCCTTGTGAAAGCAGAAATGGGGGTGATTGGAGTTGTTAAACTATGCATGGCAACATCTATTCTTTTTCAGACTCAGCATACTTTCTCCCTTGGATGGCTGGTTTGCATTTCCAGCAAAACCAAGAACCACAAAATGACTCTTTGGTGATAGCCAAGATTTACTTCTACCAACACTGCTAACTATCTATTACCTCAGATTGACCGTTTAACTAAATGCATGCAGAAAACTCTTGTTATGTAAAAGATTCATAAGCTGACCATCAGTGCAATCCTTCTGAGATAGCTTACAATGAAATTTAAAACCACAAAACACACACAAAAAAATCAGTAAGAACATTAATAAAACACTCCATAACCTCTGAAACTAAGTATTTAAATGAGAGAAGACTGTGTACATAGGGGTACCAATAAAATCCTAATCTCATTAGAACCACAATGAATAGGTGCATTTGTGCCTGTATTTGTTCAGCCTTTGAGATGATGGCACTTTTGACTTCCAAGGAAGAGAAAAATATTCTCTGCTCCTTTCCGTCTTGCCCACCACCCATACACCCCTATTAAACTCATAACAGTGCAATTGCTTTCTACTCTGAAGTAAGACTTATTGAGTTCAAAGCACCTTACCCCCAGGACATTGTTTTAAACCTGCATTCTAAGCAGCCCACTTAGGAAGCATTTCTGAGATTCAATAGAATTTTCATGCCAAATGCATGTCAGTTGCCATGGAAACCACTAGCAAGCAGGTGAGGTTCAAGGGTCATCTCCTAAAAGGAATGAATGGTGTCACACTTAGATAAAAGGTTGCCCAAGAAGTACATCATTCACAGATTATGAGCACTCAGTTGCTTCAAGTTTCAAAGACTGACCCTGGAGATTTTTAAAAAAGAGAGGCAGAAAGCCTATTTTTGACTCTGAATTAAATAACAGAAATGATGTTTACTTCTAGATAGCTGTACATTCCCTCTGCATAATATCAGCCTAAAAGTGCGTGTGCAGCAAGGATGGTTAGTTTCTGGATCTTTTGCTTTTCTTTGTTTCTTGACGCTGCTTCAGATTTCTAATGAATTATGTTCTCCTAAAGACTAGAATAAAGAACTGGGCACTTCATGGATTCTTTAATATATTTTTAAGATACTGTATGAAACCAGAATAAGAATCAAGAGCAGGAAAAAAAAACTTATTTTACACCCAACACCTGGTCCTTCAGCCTGCAGCTCCCATGCTATGAAAGCCTTGTTTAGTCTGTACCTTAGGCGAGGTTGATCCAGAGCAAGCATTCGGTGTGCTCCCCTGCTCCCTTACCTCCATCAAACAGACAATGATAGCTGCATACAGTTGCAGTTCCTTCCCACAGTCAGGAATCCTCATTATGACTATAAATGCAGGCAATCCTTGCCCGCAATCCATCTTCATATCTTTTAGCTTTAACACAGGAAGGTCAAGATGGAGAAGGTCTATGTAGCCAAAGCTCCCCTACAAAGAACAATTCGAAGCAGTTGAATAAGAATATTCTCCTTGACATTTATAGTCTGTACTGAGTTAGTTTGCCCAAATCCAACTTTCAAAGGAATCTCCTCCATTCTGAGGGAGACTCATCTTGGAATTGTCAATGTGACCCTTTCAGACATATTGATATCTTCTTTGATATCTGCCAGGCTCTTTGACCACCTGGTTTGGTTTTATTTCCTTTTGCTCATTTGTTGAAGCACAGTCCTTATTCCAGTCATGCTACTCTACTCAATCTAACCAACAGAGACATTCAAAAATAAAAATCAAAGGAACTGCAGCCTGTTTGTATCTGTATTTGCCTCCTTGTAAAAAAGTGGAATACACTCAGGTGGCAAATATTATCTTGGGAGGCAAGAAGAGCTGGTAGGGAATCACCTCATGGCTTCCCCTAGTAACTGGTTGTTTTGCACCCATCATGATAGCCATTTTGTGAAAGGGCTCATTAAATTCTCTCAAAATTCCAAGTGTGGCTACTGGCTTGAAAATAGTAGGAGATCTTAAAATGGCAGAAAACTATGTTAGTCATTGGAAGAATTAACTTTGTTTCCTACAGTTTCTTATATTGTAGTATGGGAACAGATATCTATGGGCTGTATTTATTCTTTTAAGCCCAGTGTTTGCATCTTCCAGTTACAGCTGGACTGTTGAAATGTAGGAACACATTAATAGTAGCATATATATATTTTTTTAAGTGGGGAAACAAAATAAAATGGGTAAAGCCTCAAAGAGTTCACCTAAAAATGTTCTTTTTAATGGCCCACAACTTCCCATACAGGGTAAATTATCACCTGTGATGACATTATGCCACCAGATCACCCTGTCGATGTCAGTCTTAGGAAAAATAATAAATAAAAATGCCACCAAACCTTTGTCAGTGAATATTTTATAAACACCATCCTTCAAAGCAGACAAAGCATAAATGTATTTTCTGTCAGATCTGTGGATTCTATACTATCTCCCTGAAAATTTTATTATAGGAAAATGCTATCAGTTCTAATATTTTAATTCCCCAGCTATTTGGATCTTTTACAGGCAGGAGAAAAGGAAAATCATCTTATGCTTAAAACTTTTTAAAGATGAGCACTGAAACTGCCTTATGTCGAGTGAGGGACCATTTACCAGGTAATACATTGTCTTGACTGACAGCCTTTATCCACAATTTCAGGCAAAAGGGAAAAAAGAAAAAGAAAAGAAATCCTTCAACCCACAATCTTTTTAACTGGAGATGCCAGGGACTGAACTATGAAATTTTTACATGCAAAGTAAGCATTAGGTCACTACGCTGTGACAATTTCTATTTATTTCTGTACACATTTCAACTGCATAGCATAATGAGGAAGAAAAAAAATGTGTTCATGAATACAATACCAAGAAATTTCAAATTTCTTATATAATAATGGAATGATGATGATTTCCCCCTTTTTTCACAAATTTGGAATGTATCTACATATAATAAGAGAGGATAATGTGTGGAAAAGGAGCTTGTGATCCAAAACTGTATCTCTCACATGAATTTTGTGAGAGATAGTGAGGAAAAAGGTAGCTCCCAGAAATAAGCATTATACATTAAACACTAGTTCTGAAGGATAAAACCTTCTCTTTGATTTCTCCTATTTTTAAAAATTGAACTCACATTCCATCCTCTTTGTCTTTGTTTACAGACAAATAAAAAATAAATTGGATGGCATTTTTACCCATCCACAACAGTCAAGTAGGGCTTCATCGTCATGTTTTACCTTCAATACTTTAAGTACTGCCATCTCAGGAGAGATATAAACAGGTTTTGCTTTTTTTAAAGTAAAGATAGTAGCCACAACTGTACATTTGAAGCCAGGCTCTTGCTTTACATGCATCACACTAGTTATACATATTAAAAAAAGCAGTATGGCTTGGTCATGTGATTGTGGCTGCCATCTTGGTGTGGGTTTTTTTAAATCATCTGTGGACTGTCCTGTTTACAACTGCTACATTTCAAACTCTTTCATTAGAGATCATCAAGAATCTCTAAAATATACAAGGAATACACATGACACACAATAGCCTATATATGAACTCTCTTCTATTATTTTTAATTGGAAAAAAAACATGCAAATATGCAAGAACTAATTTAGAAGTTCTCTAACTATCCATTGCTTATGACTGCTTTTCACATTTCAGCAACTGCATAAACACATATACTGACTCCAAAGGAAAGCCAGGAGAAATGTTTGGCGTACTGCAGGTTTTCTGTTTCCTCCCCTTTCTCCAAACAATAACATTTTTCTTTTAAACAAAAATGGCTCTTTGTTTCACTGCTATTAAAGAGAAATAGGGAAATTGTAAATGAAAATAGATACACCCTGCATTTATTGGGCACCAGACAGACTCTGATATTTTTCAGCAGGACCGTGACAAAGCAATAAGCCAGAGACCTAAGAGAACAGCTTGAGAAAAAGGTCTAGGCAGGCTAGGGATAAAACACATTAGATAAGGTCAGCCCAACATGTCTAACCAGAGGGGGCAATCAATTATCTAGGCAGAAGTCAAAATCGAGATAAAGTGGAACAAGCTGAGGATGAAAAGGCAGGAGGTCAGAATGACAACAAAGAATATTAAGAATAAGAATTTCCTGGAGGAACAGAATACTGTTCATTGAATTCAGTTTCCTATTTCCAATAGTGAAACAGAAAGGCTCTGAATGCATACTGAATAACAGAGTTGGAAGGTCTTGGAGGTCTACTAGTTCAACCCCCTTCTCACACAGGAGACCCTATACTATTCCAGACAAATGGCTGTCCAATCTCTTCTTAAAAGCCTCCAGTGAAGGAGCATACACAAGTTCTGAAGGCAAGCCATCCCACTGGTTTATTGTTCTGTCAAGGAATTTCTCCTTAGTTCTAGGTTGCCTCTCTCCATTAGTTTCCATCCATTGCTTCTGTTGCTTTGGAAAATAGATACATTTATATATACCTATACCTATCTATATAGGTATTTACAGTTATATATATACATACATAGACACCTATGTAGGTATATAGATGTATTAGCATATCTTTGTCCCAGCTATCATTTATTGTATTACCAATCTCTGGTTTTCCAAGAACAGATATAACAAAGGCTAGTCACTTAACTGAATCTTCATAAAGTCAATCTCCTGTGAATCTGTGTATTCATTTACAAAAAAAACCCTATGGACTTTAATATGTATAGCACATTATCTAGTGGTAAATTCTACATAGTAGCTATGTGTAATTAAACCAGATTTGACCAAGTCATTATAGCCACATTTCCCCAGAATCTTATGTAAAGCTTAGCTAAGAGTCTTGGGCTGAGGAGAGGAAAATGCAATTGGTTTTTATTATTGTCATTTGGAGCCAACTCAAGATATTAGCAAATCTCACTGGAAGTGATAGCAGCTCTAATTGTTAATATAGATATTGGTTATGCATGCTTAAGGTAAAGAATTTAACACACTGAATTATTCTTAAAAGCATCTGCAGGGAACAAGAGGCCATTGTCTTGATCCCAACACCACATACAAATATGGGAGAGGACAGATTGTATCATGACATCACTGCATATGTTCATCTCTTTGGTACAATCTCAGTTTGCTGTGAATTAGTACAATATGGTACATATCAAGACAAGGAACCTTGCTTTCAGTATAGTTCCTGTGGTTTACAGCACCTATCATTATAAACTATGTTATCTGGAGCTGATGGAAATAGCAATTTAATTAGATGTGGATGACCAAAGATGTCCAATTCTCCTCACTGTATTTTATAATTACCTAAGAAAATATATAACAAAAATTGCTGATTGCTTAAAGAGAGATAACAAAGAGGAAGGAAAATATGACATATTGTAACCCAGCATTATTTGGGTTTGATGAGCTCTTCCATAGGCAACCAGCATTCATGCTTATCCTAAAGTGAATTGAGTAAGACTGTCACCCCAAACAAATGATAATGTAATTTAAGGCTCCATGAGGTTTGTGCAGTGTAACTATGCTGACCATACACATTTTGGAAACTACTCATTAAGCAGCTATTTTTCCTAATTCAAGTCCACAGAAGTGAGAGTTCAATCCCACCAATTCTTGAAGATTTAACTTTACTGCTGGTATTTAGAAAGGTACCACAGGACCATGAGAAACACAATGCCAGATCAGAATTGAGACACAGCTTTATTTAGTTGTCCAGATTAGCGAATTAAACCTCTATGGGTTGCCCACAACAGGATATAAATATATCCTCTCCTGAATGTGTTCCTTAGCAACTGATACTAATAGAGACATACTGCCTCAGAAACAGGGAATAATATGTAGCCATTGTGACTTGTAGTCATTTGAACGTTCAACGTAAAGCAGCCATTAGATAGTCAAAGAACCAAAAGATGTACAGAGGTTCCAGGAAACTGCAAGGGCTGAAACAGAACTTAACTACAACATTGGTAAAATAAAATAAAAAATAAAAAATGGTCTAGTCCAATTAAATATAGTTCTTTATGGAAATGGTTGCATACAAATAAGATACTGATTTTTCAGTCTAGGTTTTAAATTGGGCTTTTGAATACGTTGTTGGGTGTTCACACATCTTTTGGGTTCTGATGTAGAATTCAGTTTTAATTGGAAAGCACTCCTAGCCTATATTTTAATACATGATTTGTACCACAACCAAAATATGGCTTTTTCTAGAGTCTATAACTCAGCTTCATGGAAAATTAGATTTTAGTACTGATTTAATTCATGGTAGTATACACTTTTTCTCAATGATTTATATGGTGTTCATAAAATATTTTAAAATTTAATAAGTATTTTCATATAACTTCAAAAAGTTATATGAGAGTAATTAATGAAAAGTGCTACATAAGTAATTAATTATATATTAGAAAATTGTATTTTTATAATTTAGATCCCTTCTTTACATATTCATATTCTAATATTTTACTCCTTTATTCTCCTGACATGTTTTTTTTTAAATTTCTTTATTATATTCTTTTTAATAATGCCCCTATAAAACAGGAATATTTTTGTTTAATTATTGTACTTTGATATCAACAAAAATTAACAAAAAGGTCTCTTTTATAATATACTGAGAGAACATTCTATTTACATGCAATGATCTTAATCAAACAAATCATAGCTTATTGGATCATAGACTGAGTATTCAAACCAATACAAACTATGTCGAGGTAGCATATATAAAAAACACCTCAGAAATAACTATTATAACCACACAGCATCACCCTAGCACACAAACCAATTAAAGTCTCCAAAACATCATAAGAAGCCAGAAGACTCAGTAGCCCAAGAAGAAAATCCAGGAGTCATCTAAGCATATAGTGCAATGGCTAACAGCCACCATTGTAGGACAGACAAAAGACTAGCAGAACACTAACTAGCAGTCATGAACAGTCATGAACATTAACTAGCAGTCAGAAAACACAATGAAATCTCCTTAATCACCACAACACATGGACAACTCAACCATAGTTTCAACTGGGAAAGTGTGGGTATCCTAGACCAGGGGTATCGAACTGGTGGCTTGCAGAGGCCATGCCCACCCCAGCTCCTCAAAGGGCAAAAAGTCATGAAACACCATGTGACAGCAACATTATGACACACCCCTGTCCTAGACCAAGCTAAAGCAAAAAATGCTCAGGAATTCCTAGAAGTTAAACATTCAGACAAATCAACGATCAAAGGCACATAGAGATAAACCACATTTATACACCATTTAAAGGAGTTAAGGTTAAGGAAATAAATATACCAGATAAAAAGGCTAAGGAAATAAAAATACCAGCTATTCTCTCCATTAACCAAAACTCAGATAAGTAGGGATTAATACTAGACAATCAAGAAGAAAACAATGCTATAATCCAGGAACTATCAAGGAGCAATCCACACCCCTTACTACTACTACTACTAGTAGTAGTAGTAGTAGTAGTAGTACTGGATATAAACAGGGAACAACCTCCATGCTCACAAGCACTGATGATATTACTCTCTGTAAGCAATATAGACAAGCTCAGAGAACACTAAGTATTCTCCAGTTCAAATGTGAGCTACATATTATTCTATGGCACAATATAAACATGAGATTTCTTTTCCAATAAATGTGTGAATCAATATTGAAATTGCATGACTTTTCATACATCTGAATGAATTGAGCTAAAGATATTTCATTTTCTCTATAGATGTCCCCCCCCCTTCCTCAAATCATTGCAAAAAGGCATAGATATCTGGAGTTCCACGGGTCACAGTGTAATTGCTTGCTCATTCTCAGTTGTGTAAGGTTTAACATAATAAGGAAAGTCAAGAGGAAAAATGATTTAATTTAATTCAATAATAAGCTAAACAAGGGCAATTACACTCACCTTTCAAAATCTATATAAGTTTTATATATTTAAAACGATGAATTGAATCTCTGTTTGTAGCAAGGAACAGATCTCCATTGGCACATCTATGTTTTTCTGTCTAGTTAACAAGCCTGAGAGAAAACAGCCTAGTCGTCTTTGGTTAATAAGCCAACCTTAACTAGAAAAGAAAGTTCCTCTTCCTCATCTCTTAAGTTCAGTATGGAAAAAAAAATGAGAAAATTATTTTTCTTTATAGGTTTAAGGACCACTTCGTGACATCAGGAGCCAGTACTCCAATCACTGTTCACTGCCTGTCTCCTCATTTGCATATTGGAGCATTCTCAAGTTATAAAAGAAAGCTGCAGGTTCTATACCATCCCCATCATTCTGCATACATCTTGCTAGATTATGCCTATGTATTGTGGAATTTATTTCAAGTAAGACTCTAGGGCGATTTCTTCCTATGGTCCTGTAGCTTTACTGTAGTTTCTAAAAGGTATTTTTAACAGTAGCTTTTTTTCAGTCTATTCCATTTTCTTTTTTTCTCCGAATGGAGGATTACAGGATCAAGCTTAGATTTTCTTTTTCTGCCATTCAGGCTCAGAGAAACATCAAGTAAAACACCCAAGCAATGTAGGAAACAATGAATGCAAAATTCATCTCTATCATCCTTATTCTGAAAACTTTCAGGGAAGGCTATGGCATGAGCTGAACTGCATCATATTTCATCAAGCAGAAAATAAAATGGTGTAGGATTATATCTATGCATAATGTAACATTAGACAGGCTTCAGATTAAACAACGCTGCAGTATATCAAGTATATCAAGTCTTCGGAATGGGGCGGTATATAAATGTAAAAATAAATAAAATAAATCAAGAGTGACAATATACAACAAGTGACCGTAAGTAAATCTTGGGGTGTTTATGTGATCACCCAAGATATCACTTGGGTATGTTGTGGAATGTCACTGCTTAGAATGAAGTTGCAAAGAAAGGATTCTATTCATGTTTAGTGGTATCCAACTGATACTTTAATGAGTGTTTTTACTCATGAAATGTAGAATGAATTAGTGCCTTTAGCCCCAACTCTGGTCACCTTCCAGAAAATTCAGCTTTTCCAGAGGGATTTGGAGGCTGTCTTTTGGAGTTATTTTGTCTCTTTTGACTGTCAGTTTTATTTTGTATTTTTTAAAAATTATTTCATTTCTTTATGCTGCCAGCCATTTCTGTATACAATGATAGCAAGGTATAAATGTCATATATAAATAAAATAATAAAAAATAAATATTCTGTTTAGAATTGTTTTAGACTTGTTTACCCGGGGGTGGGGGGGATGCTCTTGCCATGCCATTTAATCTGCTTATCACCTAAAGCTTGGGACAAGGGAGTGATTTGCAACAAAATGCAATGCAGTTAGTTTAGTTTCAAACAAGGTTAAGAAAACAAAAATGCTCACGCTTCTTTCTTTAATATGCTTTTTAATAAAAGGGAAAGAAAATCCAATACCCATGCCTTTGTGCTACATTGTTAATCAAATCCTATGGATTCAGATATGACTCCACAGCGCAGAGGGACAGCAAATGGAGCATTGGAACAACACAACATTAGCACTACAAATAACAAGCACCAGGTGAACTAATCAAACCAGCTAAATCAGGACTGGGATTGGTCTTGAGACATGCTAGGTAGGTAAATTGTTGGAAAGAAACTTAGTGACAATCTTTTTGTTTTGCACACAGGGATTACACCACTAGTCTCGACTCCTACCTGCTACTCAGCTATGTCTCTCCTCTTATGCCTTCTGACTTGAGACTACATTTTTTGACCTGCCTTGCCCAGTGGACTCTGTTTACTTTCTTACCTTATTCAGAACTTATATATTTATAGCTTCAGCTAAGACGTTATTCTTCTCCTGCTTCTCTTCCCCACCCCTCCACCCCAATCTACAAAGTAGAACCAATGTACAAATAAATGTACAGGTTTTGGAAGGATAAATTTTGGCAATATAACTTGAGTTAGGATCATCCCTCCCTCTCTCTCTCTCTGCCAAATACATAGGATTGTGAAACATGCTATTTCCTTGAAGCATGTATTTTTGAACCCAAAGGCAGGCTCAATTGAAGCTTGTTTCTGCAAACTCTTATTATAATATGTTAGCCTGAATTATATGTTAAATGACAACTGTAATTTCAAAGTCCTTGGGTGGATATCTAGTAATGTGAGGACACCACTAGAAGCTGTAAGGCCAATATTTTTCTGATCTTTTTCATATATTTTTTTCTTTCCAACCCAACAGAGAATGTTAGGAAGAAATTGTGTAAAGAACGTTGGGATTTGCCCATCAGCTGGCTAATTCTCACAAAACTGACCAGAATGTGAACAAATTTGTTAGGGCAGGAGAACTCAGCAAAAGAAAGATTGAGTTTGAAAGTGGGCTGGATCTGGCTGTACAGGAAGAAAAAAAACAACAACAGTGAATGAGAAAGGTAGTGAGATTGAGATTCTGTGTAATAGCTCCTCTACCCTAATACTTCATGCATTTCACCATTTTCCTCACCTTTCAGGATAACATCAGGAATAATAATAAATGAAAATTGTAAGCCACCAGATGCAATAAATACTTTTCTTTTTCCCTGTTAGTGGATGGAGAGGAGAAGAGCCTCAATGATATAATACCCACTATGTATGGACAGAGAAAAAGCTATAGTTTTTTTTTAAAATTGCTATAGCTCCAATCTATAATCATAAATGTAAAAAAATGTGACAATCAACTTTAACATAAAGATAAAACAACAACTTAAATGTTAAAATAAATTGCAAAGTTAATGATAAAATAATAAAATACAGAGGAAAAAGAAATAAATCAATTCATAAACACTTAATGGACTTTGGGTTTCACATGACACACAAAACCCAAATTTGGCCTTGGAGTCAAGAAGAAATGTACTCCCTGGTGTAGGATTTACAGTCAAAGTGATTTGTGTGATGTTATTCCATGACCATTTCCTTGTTACATAAAGGGAATTGTAAGACCCAATCTATATATGAATTGAGAAATAGTTTTGGAAATCTGTAAAACTTTCCTTGATTTTCCTTTCTTTAAAATGAATTCCGATTATTAAAACACTGGCACTGAAACATTCAAATATTTTAAAGTAAAATTTAAGTGCTTTGCTAAATTGAATTTGCACAAGTTACATTGTTGTTATGTCTATATGGATTTTATCTTTCCTGCTATAATGGACTGTAAGTGCATTTACAGAATGAAAGTGTAAAAGAAAATTGATATTTAATGTTAGTTTATGTATTTAATTGTGCAGCAGGGACAAGATTTCTTTCTACTTTCTGACATATAAATCTATTTGGACAAAGACATATGGAGAAGTCCCAGCTTAACTAACAACCCCTGAGATTATGTTCCTACAGAGGGTTAGAAGATCAGATCCATCTGCCTCAGAAACCTAATCTGTTTTATTGAAACTGTATTGTATTCTGTATCTCCTATGTCTGGTAGTTGACTCTGTTTTGTTTAGTGATTGTTCAAAGTTACAATGGTACTGAAAAAGTGACATGACCATTTTTCACATTTACAATCATCACAGCATTGGTCAAATGATCGAAATTCAGCCGATTAGCAACTGACTCATATTTATGATGGTTGCGGTGTCCCGGGATCGTGTGATCACCTTTTGCGGCCTTCTGACAAGCAGAGTCAATGAGGGAAGCCTGATTCACTTAACAACTGCATTTCTAACTTAACAACTGCAGGGATTTACTTAACAAATATGGCAAGAAAGCTCATAAAATGAGTCAAAATGTACTTCACAAGTCTCATTGAGCAACAGAAAAGTTGGGTTCAGTTGTGATCATAAGTCAAGGACTACCTGAATTTAGTACCCCATTTACACATTAGGCAGATGAGGTTTAGTTCCCAAATAATTTATGGCTGATTTGCATTTAAATAGCCACATTCTGTTGTTGAAACCAAAGGAAGGGGCAAGAAAAACAAATGCTTGGAAACATCCATGCTGCCCCAACTTGTGAATGCCTTTGAACATCAGGCTGCAGACTAGCCAGTGCTTGCCTTCTGAGCTTTATACCTTTTTGTAATGTAATAGGACCTTTCCTCCCTTTCCTTCCTTTCCATCTGCTTAGTTCTTGCTCCCATTTCTCAGGTTTTTTTCCCTTCATTTGTCTTTCCAGTGCATCCATCCCTTCTTAAGCCTCTTCATCCTATTTTGATCTATTTTGCTATTTCTAGAGGGAAGAAAAAATATCTACCCCAGTTCCCCGAAAATAAGAGCCAACTGGAAAATAAGCCCTACCATGATTTTTCAGGATACTTGTAATATAAGCCCTATCCCCAAAATAAGCACCAGTTAAGATTGTCAGCCAGACAGATACATTTACTATTGTATTTCCCCCAAAATAAGACCTAATTGGAAAATAAGCCGTAATGCGCCTTTTGGAGCAAAAATTAATATAAGACCCAGTCTTATTTTCTGGGAAACATGGGTATGCATGTGTGTCAACCTGTGTGCTTGGACTATGCAGATAGGGTCCATTTTATAATTAGGCTATCCTATTTATAGACAATTTATTTCAATCAGTAGTTATTAAACCAAGCCTTGCTTTTTTTTTTGAAGGGTGGCTTCTGGCAGTCAGATGTACTCACAGACATAACTGCATGCAGAGTCTTGGGCAAGACAAATCTTTACTGAGGAAGGGGTAATCTCTAGAAATGCTTTAGGCTGAAGCTGAGAACCTTATCTCTGGCAATATAAGGGAAGCTACTTTCAGTTGCTGTGATTTTCTATGCAATTTTTCTATCTTCCTCTCAATTAAATACAGCTCTTTCCCTTTCTCACTATGTACTGTATACTGCAACAAAAGAAGTACTGAACTATTTTCCTCACAGACATTAGAAAACTCTTCCACTATGGGTTTTTGTCTTTTGGTTTTTTTTTGCAAATGAATATCCATCATTCAAATGTCAACCTTCAGACCTTCTATATCTTTTGAGCTTCTACCACCTAGGTATCTAGCCTGAGGCACCCAAATCACATGCTAGCGTCTGAGCTAGGTTTGCCATTGAGAATGTTAATATGATGAAGGGAATAATATAGTTGAATGAAGAAATGTGAGTGAAGAAAAATCATCTCATCTATGTGCAATATCCCCATATCCTGCTGTGCTGCCACATTCTGGCAGAGGTTGTTCCTGGGAGGGACAAGTGAAGAACACCAGAAGTGTATGCTAAGAGTACATATTCTAAGCAGGGTCACGCAAGGCATGAAGGTATCGCAGTTGCTCACCTAAAGCAAGCAGACACTTATATTAGGCAGCACTGACATATGAAGATGCCAGAGGGAGATGATCACTTTACTGACAACAGCTAAGGCATCAGTTCACACTGTGCAAGAGGAGGCAGACGTAAACCACTCTTGTATTTTTACCAAGAAAACCACATGGATGGAAAATATAAAATAATTGACAATGTAGTGCTGGATGATGGGCCCCTTAGCTCGGATGGCGCTCAAGAGGCTACTGAGGAAAGGTTGAGAGTCTTTCAGAGTACTAACGTTATTTATGACATGGTTAGATTAAACCCTTCAGGACATTTAATAGTGTTGCTGTACAGGGGAAAAAAATCTGAAGCTGCAAAGACAGAATTACACTAGGAACATGGAACGTAAGGAAGAAAAAGTTCAACACAGTAGTGAAAGATGAAATGAAACAATTACAAATTGATATCTTAGGTATCAGTGAATTCAGATGGACTGGGGTTAGATATTTTCAGTTAGAAGAGCACATTGTTTATTACTCAGGATATGGAAAACAAGGAACAGCATTGCGTTTATAGTTAGAAAGATTATAGCAAGAATAGTATTCAGTTACAATGCAATTGATGACCAAATAATATTGAATTGACTTCATGGGCAACCCTTAATATCACAATCATTCATTTTTATGCTCCAGCCACTGATGCAGCAGAAAAGGAAGTTGATGTGTTTTATCAAGTTCAATTTAACATCGACCCAACATATCAAAAAGTTGTGCTGCTTGTGACCAGAAACTGGAATATGAAAGTTAGAAACAGTAAAGAATAAAATGTAATTGGATCTTATGGTTTATTAAACTGAAATGAAGCAGAAGACTGATTTACCAATTTTACCTCTCCAATGGTTTCTTCATAGGTATCTCAAAACCAGTGGACCTAAATTTCCAACTTCTTTTATTATTTTGATTAAAGGGATTCAAGAATTCTGAAGGATTCCTTAACTCCCACTCCCCATCAGATTGATTTCTCTGCTTTTTCAGTAGGTAAGATATAACATTTGTAGGGCATCAGTTATGTGCCTTAAAGCCTGCCCACCCTCTCCCCTAAACTCAGAAGCAAAACATCCGAACACTGGAACACTAACAAAAATGCTGAAATGGTTACAGGAAAAGACCATCCAAGTCCATGTCTACTTGTGGTATATCCATTCAAACTGGATGAACAACATGTCTACCATGTCTACTTTTTGAACATCCATTCAAAATCAATAGTGAGGAAGTTTCTTTTGAAAGAAAACAGTAAACAGAATAAGTTGCTAGATCTAGATATTTCTTGTGACACTGGTATTATAAAAGCGATAGAAAGGAATCCTATGCAAATCAGGCCTTTTTTAGATTTAAAGTGGAGATTTGAGATTTGAAGAGGGAATAATTAAATTTGAGTCTGCAGTTCAGGATTTAAGGGTAAATGGATTTAAGTCAAGCTGCCTCAAGATTGGAGATTAAATCTGAGGAAAAGATTTATTGATAGGCCGTAATGAGGATGCATCAAAATTATTTCACTCCTTTATTTTTGGCAGCATAGAAGTATACATGTATGGCAGAACCTTTACAGGAAATCATTTTAAGTTTCATATCAATACCTTCAAGGCAGAGAGAACATAGACTTGACTAATTCTTAAAAGCCATAAACATTTTGGCAAGTGTGCATAATCGATTGTCAGCAGAAGTGGGCTGCACTTACATTGACAAACGGTTCGGTTTGGAAGCCCAAAGCAAACTTTTGCCATTTCAGAAGAGTTTGGTGAAATGACAGAATTGGATATCGTTGGTCTATCAGAAGGCCTATCCAAACCTTATTAGAATTTTCCATATATGGAAGTAAAATGTCTGGAAAAATCCCTGAATTCGTTGTGGTGG
>JANHFL010001667.1:187134-198288 GCA_032468155.1 Oxyrhabdium leporinum | reverse complement strand
CTTTTAAAGGCCTTATCCACCTTTTTTCCATATATTAAATATGCATGCCAACCATATAACAAATCATGACCTTCTATATTTAACATTCTCTCTTTAGTTTGATTAAACCAATCACTAATTAATGTCAAAACAGCTGCTTCGTAGTACAACCTTAAGTTTGGCATCTTAAGACCTCCTCTTTCTCGCGCATCCTGTATAATTTTCATTTTTACTCTTGGCTTCTTCCCATCCCAGATAAAAGTATTAAGCCCTTTTTGCCAGTCGTTTAAGTTCCCATCCTTTTTGAGCACTGGAATCATTTGAAACAAAAATAAAAACCTAGGTAATACATTCATTTTTATGGCTGCAATTCTTCCCAGTAAGGACAACTGTAACTTTTTCCAAGTTTGCATTTCTTTCTGAACTTTTTGCCACAGTACCTCATAATTATTTTTAAAAAGTTTCGTATTTGAAGCCGTTAGATAAATTCCAAGATATCTAGTTTTTTTAACTATTTCAAACCCAGATATTCTCCCTAACTTCTCACATTGGTGAAGTGGCAAATTTTTAGTTATCACCTTTGTTTTATATTGATTAACTTTAAAACCTGACACCTTCCCATATTGAGTCAATATGTCCAACATATTTGTAACTGATTCCACCGGTTCTGTCAAAGTTACAACCAAGTCATCTGCAAACGCCCTTACTCTATAATCCTGTTGTCTAATTACTATTCCCTTTAATTTATTCGATTCACGTATCTTATTCAACAACACTTCCAGAGTCCTGCTTCTTTTTCAAGGTAACTTTCATACCATAAATTATTAACTAGAAATAGTTAATAATGCTTTAACTATTCTGATTTTTATTCAGGGAAATATCCTTATGCTTCATAATCCAAGGATATCAGGATAAGAATTCTATCTTTTCCTTCTTTTCTAAGATTCATCTCTCTATTCTTGAGCATAAAAACAATTATTATCAGTCTTAATTTCAATCTTTGCCATCAACTATGAGTACATTAACTGAGCTGACTGAGATTACCTTTGTCATCTTATTTTTTAACATTTTTCACATTCACTTTCCAAATCAGTTCTTCTAAGCCTCCTTTATCTTATGCTAACAACATCTGCATTCAGTTGTATATTATTCTATTCATTCAAGGTTCTTTTTCTGTGCCTTTCCATAATTATCATGATAACCTTTGCTAAAAGCCACCTTTGAAATTTTGGGATATTTTTTCTCTGCGTCAATTTTCTGAGTGTCTCTTTTATCTCTTTAGCCCTCAGAATCACTTCTGAATAAATTAAATAGAGCAAATATGTCCCTTACTTTGATCTTATATTCAGATGTGGTGTGTTCTCTACATCTTCCTACTTTAATTTTCTAATCTTATCATCTAGCTTTTCCAATAATTTGTGGTCTGTTCCAGTCTGCATTGGACGTGTTCTAGTTGATTGGATTGGATTTCTTCATCATCTATTTCTTAGATGATTCTTAGATTTGTTTTTAGTATTGTATATCTGGTGGTGTTCAGGTGCAAATTCTGTTTTAAATTGCTTGAAATAGGTAATTAATGTATTCTCTGCTTTATTGAAGTCTATGTATTTCCATAACTCCAAGTTCTTCCATTTCTTCAACTCTGTTAGAAGTATTATGTCCTTTCTAAATATTGCGTTTAACTTATCTTGCAATTTGCTGTAGAATTTCTTAATGAATTCCAATATCAAAGGACGCACTTGCACAATACTGTTCTTTGCTGAATATTCACTAATTCTGATTGCTGTGATCCTGTCATTTGTGGGGTTTCAGCAGAGCATATACTTAGTAATGTATTGTCCTTCTTATATACCATTGCCACTCTACTTCTTCATATGGCTTTATGCTCTGAATGATATTCTGTGCCATCATCATCATCATCATCCAACTAGTAATCTGAATTATTCTGGCTAATTATTCTTAATAATTAACTTAGTATCAGTTATTATGAAAATATAAAATATTGCACATTTCATTTTCATTTTCACTTACCAGATCATCAACTTACAGAATTATTTGCAAATGTCTGATGGTTTTCCCCCCTACACCTTCTGATCTGTGGTCTCATAACTAGACAGCAAAACTTATCTCACTGTTAGAACTTTGTCCATATCTTTTTGGTATAGAAATTGTTTATCATTGACTACTTTCAAATTTGACCTTGGCGTTGTCCTTCTGTCAGAGGTTCTTAACTTGGGGACTAGCAATAGCATTTAGACTTATATACCACTTCACAGTGATTTACAGCCCTCTCTAAGTGGTTTAGAGTCAGCATGTTGCCTCCCCAAGAATCTGGGTCCTCATTTTACCAACCTCAGAAGGGTGGAAGGCTGAGTCAACCTTGAGCCAGTGAGATTCCAACTGCCAAATTGCAGGCAGCCAGCAGTCAGCAGAAGTAGCCTGCAGTGCTGCATTCTAACCACTGCACCACGATGGCTCTTGGTTACCCTCTTAAGTGTATCATGGAGGTAATGGATTAATTTGTAATTGCTTGTTTGAGTCAAGGAACCAGTGTGGGACTTTTGCTGCTAAGAGATTTGAGTCCCTTGTTTAAAACAATATTGTCTGATGGCTGTTATTATTTTGTGAGAGTAGTGATATTATTGACCTGGAAAGGTCAAACAATTTAGAACTAGTGTTCTATATTGAACAGCTTCTCTCACACTACAGGGTTCCATTTACCTGTCTTGCCACTGTGCATTACTCTTAGCTTGATTGAAGTCTGAACCAAGAAGTCACATGCATACCAGTGTGTTTAGCAACAGCAATACCATTTAAACTTATATATCGCTTCATAGTGCTTTACAGTCCTCTCTAAGCAGTTTACAGAATCAGCATATTACCCCCAACAATCTGGGTCCTTCCTCATTTTTACCGACCTTGGAAGGATGGAAGGCCGAGTCAACTTTGAGCCCCATCAAGATTGACCTGAAGAGTTTGCCTGCAACACTGTATTTTAACTACTGTGCCAAGAGGGCTACTGATTTAGTGATTAGATATTGCTATAGCAAAATGGGTTCTTAATTATGGACTGAAGATGTCAATATTTTGTCAAATTATAACTCAAACATGAATCTTATACTTTGTATATATTGAGCTTGAATAAAAAAAAAGAGGTGATCATGTATTGCTGAAAGAAAATTTGTGTGGCAGACTTCACAAGATGACTTAATGACATTTGTCAACATTCAGCCTTCAAATTATCAATTTATCAAAAGAGAGGTAAAACCGGAGACTATGATTCTGCATGATCTGGATTTAATTCATTGTTTTCAAATTACACTATAATGATGAATTTGAAAAATGTAATATAAAATTAATAGTTGACAATGTTATTTTATTCTTCTCTATTTTACATAAACAATATTTTTATTTTTTACTAATATCATTTTTTTGTTAACTTACCTTTTTTTAAATTTTAGGTAAATATATAGCTTTTTCTTTTTTGTTTTAACATTTTTATTGAATTACAAAATATTATAAGATACAAAATACCAAAGTAAATAGAAAAGCAGTGGGGAGGAAGAGGGGGAAGAGAAGTGAGGAAGGATAAGAAAAAGAAGCATTGACTTTCGACTCTCTCTGTTGCAGTAAAATAAAGCATTAGCATCAAATCACAACTTTTTGCTTTTTCATAATTTGAACAAGCCATTTCTATAAATATGTATCAGTCTACTTGGTAAAAACCGAAATCAAAGCTTCATTCTTTTCCACTTCAAGCACGAAGTTCAGAAGCGGTCTCCATGTGGAAACAAAAGTACTTATATTCTTTTCTTTAAACAAAATAGTCAATTTTGCCATTTTAGCCAACTCCGTCAACTTCTGCAGCCATTCGTCCATAGTAGGAATCAAAGTGTCCTTCCATTTTTGTGCATACAATAGTCTTGCTGCTGCCAACATATATAGTAACAAAGTTCCATTTTTTTTCTCCAGTTCTTTTTCCATTAGGCCTAAACGGAAAAGTTCTGGTTTCATTTTTATCTCCATTTTCAAAATTTTCTGTATTAAAATATATATGACTTTTTCTTTATTAGATTGTTCTTCCTTCTAAAACATACAGGCCTTTTTGTAGTTTATGTATAATATTAACATGTAAATACCTTTTAAGAAATTAAACAAATTTTCAATGTAACTTTCAAAAATTTTAAAAAGAAACACATACAGGTAACCTTGAAGCTAGTGAGGTTCCCATCACATGACACTTGTCATTTCCAGAGAAGGAGTCATAATATGATATACATTTCTACTGAGGAAATGGCTACTGTGTGTAATGCTGCCTATACAATAAAACTTCAAAAATAGTTTGCTAATTTGAGCTCAAAATTTGCAAGAAACTTAACTCATCAGATAAATGATTGAAAAATCAACTTCAAAGTTAATCTTGTATGGGCAAGAACTGTTTGAACATGATTCAACAGGTGAGATTATGAGAAAGTCAGCTCTGAATGACAAATGCAGTGAACAGATACGATAGGTATGTTCTGCAACAATATTTTGGAAGAGAAGGGACTTTAAAAATCTGCCAAGGTGGCAGCAAACACTAAGCACTGTCCTCTTTATGCTTAGCAAACATGCTTCCCCAAACTACCGGCTGTAATGTATGTGAGACAGCCTTCTATCCTTATTGAGTATGGTGGGGTGTGTGTGGTTAAATAAATAAACTGTTATTTATCTGGAGGATGCTCTGATCTTGCAAGATTACACAATTATTTGGGAAAGAGAGAGAGAACAAGTAAATGGAATAAAGAATCCCAAGCTTCCACAGTACCATTAAAACAAGTTAAAATTCTGGGATGAAGGGAGAAACATTAGTATTCAGAAGTCAGTTCTTAAAACTTTTCTACACACTTGTGAGTAGAAAGAAATAGGGTAGGCAGCTCTGCTTTGCAAAGGTCAGCTCAGAATCACTGTTGAAAAAGAATGAAACAGCAAGAATGAAGATGATGAAAACTATTTTCAGTCTTGCAAGATTGATGTTAGCCCTTTGAGGCAGTTCACAGAAGCACAACCAACAGCATCGGCATTATCTTTATTGTAAAGTTACATTAAACCGGATCTTGAAAGACTGAAAATATTTCTCCCTTCTTCTCTTTTTAGTCTCCAGAAAATTGGAGAACATCCTCTCTGAAATTGTTCCCATGCTTCCCCCAATTAGACTGAGCGGCCTCCTTTCAGATTGTTGCCTAGACTACAGATTTTCCTCCTGTTTCCCAAGCCATCCCAGGCAGTAAGAGATTCACCCTGGACCACAACCACTGTCTGTCATCAAATCTCCAACCACGGACCTACATTCTGGGGAGAGCTATAGATGGATGCAGTGGAACACCTGCTGCCTAGTGGCAGTATTGGGAGATGAAGGTGGGGGTTGGCCTTGCATGCGGCCAACAAGGTGGCATTTGCCCAGAACTTTTGCTGATGAAGCTCCTCCCTCGTCTAGAATTTGGTTCCTCTGCCTCTATTGCCAGTTCATTCCATTTGCTCCATTTTTAGCTTCCTTGTTGCTTTCCCATTTCTCAGTTAACTGCAGTAGACACAAAGTAACAGCTTCTTTGTGCCTGCAAGTTAGAAAGTGCTGTTGTACATTCCACCTACAAGCCACAGCCAATGGTCCACCATTGCTCCACTTTCAAATATTAGCCCGAGATCCATCGTGATTCAGATTCTGGGCTGCCACAGCAGGGGATGGGCAGGCCATGGGAATGGGAGAGTAGCGAAGGGAGTATAGCCACAACAACATTCTTTCACCAGAGATCAAGGACAAGTTGCTGGCACCTGGAGTGACTGGAATTTGGCAGCAGCTGAGACAGGAGGTTGATTGGCTAATGTGACCTGGGAGTCACTAAATGGAGCAGGATGTTAGTGTGGAGGGGGGGAAATGCAGGAATTCAGATTTGGGTTTTCCCCAGATGTGCCAACATGACGTCTCTAATATATTCTTAGTTTGATGGACTTTGTCTCGGAGTTTTGAAGTCTGGAGGGTTTACTTGGGACGCTGACATTAACCCGAATCTCATTCTAAAGAAAATTCCAGCAGCTTCTCGCAAAAGCAGTGCCACTGTCCGAAGTTCTGAGCCCCAAATGCACCCTAACGTAACGAAGGCGTAAAGACTCAGGGAGGATGGAGCAGGGAACGGGAACCCCTGAAGGGGCTATTGGATCCGCTTCAGAAAATGTTTGCAGAGCTCTGCTACCCATCAGCAACTGCGGTAGCTGAAGCAGAGGCAGTGGAGACCAAACTCCGGAGGGGCGCCCAACCGAACGAGCTGGCCCTATGGTAGTCCCCGCCAGCCAAACCAGCTGCGCAGCTGGAGTTGGAGCCCATGATGATAATCTCAGGGCCTCCAGGGGTGTCAGGACAACCCAAGCAGGTGACAGCCTTTGAGTGGAGACCTTTGAAACCACTGGAGCTTAATGAGTCCAGGGACTGGAGACTCCAGTTGTCATCGCAGAGCCAGTCGCTTGCCGGGCTACCCGAAAAGTTTGGTCAGCTGAGTGTGGGACCCACAGTTCAACCATCCGCACACCCAATCCAGCCTGGTTGGATTCTAGCCCAGCCTACATTCAACTTTCCGGGGTCAGGGACCATGGCAGTCCAAAGCAGAGCTTCAGCTTCATTCCACTCAGCACTGGCCAGACCAAGGCTCAGCCTCCCGCTTTGGACCCCATCCGTTGGAGCAGCAGCCCAGCAGGGTGCCGCAGCAGGACGACACCCGGACCCTTGGGTCACTCAAGCCCAGGCACCAGGAGAGTAATGAGAGGTTTGTCAGTGAATGAGAGTTCATGCCTTGGAATAGACATGACAGCAGGTCAGCCAATGGGGACTGTTTGGAAACTGAAACATAGTATTTGTTTGTATGGGGCCATAATAGACAGTTTGGAGTCTGGGCGTGGCTTAGACTTGAACTGTATATAAGAGTTGCTTTGTCCTTGGATCTTTGCCTCTGTAACTCTTGCCTCTGTATCTCTCTACTCTGTAATGACTTGTTTCTATGAATATTGTTTCTGTGCTCCTGATTTTGTATTCTGGCTTCTGCTGTATGGTATTGTATATAAAGAAGTTTCTTTTGTAAATGAATCCTGCTGAATTATGTACTTGTGTGCTGGTTGGATGTGCTGCAAACTCTGACAGTATTTTGAAGACAGATGGGCTTCCTCCCAGCTGATTCTAGCCTTACACCAAGGTTGCTGTGTCCTGGGGATGAACTGCTATCATGTTAATGCCTATGTGACACCTATGTGACACTGCATTGGCTACCAGTGAACTGGTGAAGTGGGTTAGGGTTTGAATTGGGAAGGGTAGCTTAACACTTTGCATGGGAACTTCAGATTCCACCTCTGCAATCACTTTCTGTCAATAAAAGTTCCTTCTGATAACTAATTTTTTCAAGAGTCATGCTTTCATTTACCAGAGACAGGTTCTTATTGTATCTGAAGTAGGGTTTTTTTACTTGTAAACTGCCCAGTCACCTAAGTGAGATGGGCAGTGTAGAAATGGGATGGATGGAGGGATGGAGGGATGGAGGGATGGATGAATGGATTTGAGACTGATCATTTGTGCCTTGACTGAAAATGTTGGTTGACTTGTTGTAGGATCCATTTGTTTGTTTTCTTGGCTGTCTGCAGTATTCTCAGGAGTTTTCCCCAACACCAATATTTGAAAGCATCAACATTCCTTGTATCTTCTTTTATAGGGGGTGGTAGTGAATCCTATACTTTTCATTTAATGATTCAAATACTGTACTCTTCTTTTCCTCTCTCCTCTATCTTCCTTAGTCTTAGAATTATAAGCTTGGCATTGGGATGGGGACATGGCTGTTTCTATTTGTCTCTTGTAGGAGGAAACCATGGACAGAGATTAAAACCAACAATGCTTATTAAAGTCAAAAGTGATTGGATGGAGGCATTAAATATCTTCCTTCCTCTGTTAGAAGTTATTTTTTCCCAGCTCATATCTCAAGACACAAAAGCCAGCCAGCCAGCCTGCCAAAGGAAAGGAGAAGATGATCTATTAGATAGTTATCTGCTCTTGAAAGAGGCCACTCAAAACAAGGAGAGAAAGGCAAGCTGAGCTGGAAAGAGGGTGAGTGGAGCAGAATATTGAAAGAAAAGAAGACAATTCTGGCATTGAGTCTTGTGGAGTTGGGCAACCAATAAATTTCAAATCATCTTCATCATCAGATAAAATGTCAATTTCAGATGCTGCATGGAAACTCTTCTTTATTCTCTTCCCTTTAGCTTTCCAAAAGAGTTGGAGAGAGCTAGGAGAAAGTTGTAGACAACGTTCCACCTTTGCCACTTCAGAAAGTTTTATGAGCAGGGAAGAGGAGGGAGAAGAAAGAGCAGAGCAAAGCAGGGCAAGACCTCAACCACATTTAAAGATGGGTTTGAAGGGAATATTCATGCAATTAAAAGCAATTAATAAATAAGCAAAGATTCTGTTTCCCCTCATTAGCACGATGTTCATGAAGCATGAAGAATTTTTCAGACAACCTTTAGGTGAAAAAGAGTGTCTTTTTATCTATTTCATTCGTGGGGTGCTTGTAAAGGTCTTTAGAATTTCTTTTGATCATGTTGTTAGTGTCTAATTTACTGTGTATATATATGTTTCATTATTCTTAGTAGTAGTCTTAGTAGTAGAGGATGAAGAGAATAGTGACTGCAAAGGAGGTCAAAGTAATCAAAGCAGTTGGGGAGAGCTTTGATTGCTTCGCCACCACTCCCATTTTGATTTTATGTATTTATGTATTTATTTATTCAAATTTGATACTGCCACCCAACTCTGATGGATGGATGGATGGATGGATGGATGGATGGATGGATGGATGGATTCATTCATTCATTCATTCATTCATTCATTCATTCATTCATTCATTCATTTTTACTTTGTATTGCCATCCATCTCAACAAGTGATTCTGGGTAGCAAACAAAAATCAATTCCTATCACAAATATAAAAATCAAAATACACAATCACTGAGTAAGATATTATATTTGATCGTTGTTAGCACAACTAAGAGATGGGAACCTTCGTACAATCAGAGTGCCCGGCCTGGGCACAGAACCCTAATGAAAACCCATGAGAGTTAAGACCATCCTAATATCTTGATGGAGAATGTTCCACAGGGCAGGTGCTCCTGGGCTTCAGCAACTGGCATTCCTTGGACAGCAGGATCCAGAGCATGACCATCCTGCTGAGTAGACTTGGACAGGTAGAAACAACTGGGGGAAGAAAACAGTCCCTCAAGTAACCCAATCCCAACCCATGAAGGGCTTTAAAGATGAAAGCAGCACCCAGAAGCACACTGGCAATCAATGCAGCTCACAGAATAGAGGTATAACATTTACTAGCCTTGAAGTCACATTCTGCACTAGTTGAAGCTTTGAAATACTCTTCAAGGGCAGCCTCATGTACAGTACATTGTGTTAGTGTGGATGTGAAGTTAAAAGGGCATGCATGAGTCTTCCTTGCAGAAACTTTTGGAAGAGGAAGAGGTCCCCGACTCCTGCTTTGCTATAAAATTGTCTCTTGGCCAAGGTTTTGGAATCATTTCCATGGGAAATCATTTCACAGAGCCAGTTCTTATTATATAAGATGTGGGTGTGGGTGTGTGGGTGTGTGGGTGAATTTCAATAAGGTAAAAGCCATACAAATATTGAAAAATTGTATACAGATACAATGGTGAGAAAAGAAGATAGAAAAAAAGGCGAAAAAGAGGAAGAAATAGAAAAGAATATAATTACATAATACTTTCCTTCTTTCCATAAGCTGCCTTTTCTAATCCTCAGAACCATAAATCACAAGTTCACATCTCTCTCTCTCTCTCTCTCTCTCTCTCTCTCTCTCTCTCTCCCTTCCCCCTCCCTCCTTCCTTTTCTTTCTCAAAAAGGACTCAACCACGGGATATCTTTAAAGGATCTGCTGTTTTTGCTAGCACCACCAATCCTTTTTCCAATTTGGAAATTCATTTCTTTTGCACCTGTATCAGAGCTAACATGATGGAGCAGTGGGGAAATTTAGAACACAGGTGACACTCTTAACAAGGAATCAAATTAACTTTGATTAAACAACACCAAACACATCATCGACAGATCTAAGTCTTTCAATCTATCCACAAAGCCTTTGCTTTCCTTAGAGCCGTGGTGGCACAGTAGTTAGAAGGCTGTCTTGCAGGCTAACTTTGCCCACAGTCTGCAGTTCGAATCTCACCAGGCTCAAGGTTGACTCAGCCTTCCATCCTTCCGAGGGCGATAAAATGAGGATCCAGATTGTTGGGGGCAAGATGGCGACTCTGTAAACCACTTAGAGAGGGCTGTAAAGCACTGTGAAGCGGTATATACGTCTTAGTGCTATTGCTATTCAATATATAATTACAGACCTTCCTCTCCCCAGTTTCTCTCTCTCCCTGCTAGAGATAAACTGACAATTCTAATGACAGTTCTAATTTCTAATCACCACAGGATGTCACAGCCTGCTGTTCCTCTTTATCTTGCCTACCCAATCCAGTTGTACAACAGCTGTTTTCTCTCCATTGAAAAAGACAGGCGGCTGAGGAGGCATTTCCAGCATCACTCTATTTCCTATGAGAGAATGAACAGATCCAGGTCAATCATACCTGCCTTATCTTTAGAAAATACTCCTTTCATACATCACATGAATTAAAACACATCACTCCTTATTTGACCACGAACCAATTCAAGTTAGGTGGACTTTTACTCCCAGAATTCCCCACGCTGGCTGGGAAATTCTGGGAGTAGAAATCCACACAAAGTTGCCACGTTTTCCTGTGAGCTTCTTGTGTATTATCTGTTTTAAGTAACTAAGTTGACCCCATCCTCTTTGTGGCAACCTCTCAAATGCTGTCATGTCACTGAGTCAATCAAGCAGAGTAGAGCTGGAAGGAACCTTGGAGGTCTTCTAGCCTCCCCCTCCCCCTCACTCCCGCCGAGGCAGGAGACCCTCTACTATGTCAGATAGGTGGCTGTCCAGTCTCTTCTTAAAAACTTCCAGGGATGGAGCACCCACCACTTCTGAAGGCAAGCCAGTTCTATTGATTGATTGATTGATTGATTGACTGACAGAAAATAGGTCTTTCGCAGAAAGGACAGCTTCCTTTAGAAAGAGAGGCGCGCCCCCCGC
>JANHFL010001667.1:176616-187034 GCA_032468155.1 Oxyrhabdium leporinum | reverse complement strand
TGTTTATTTATTTATTTATTTATTTTTACATTTATATACCGCCCCATTCCGAAGACTCGGGGCGGTTTACAGCTTATGTTCCGCCACCAATCCCACCGGCCACAGCTGTCCCCCAGCAGCTGCCCCACCACAGTTCTTGGCTACCTTTGATGGCACCCTGGGAAAACTGGCCTATTTCCTAAACTGAATCGGGCTCACATTATCAATATGGGGCTCAATATCAGTCAGACCAGGACATGATCTCAGTCATTGCAGATAATATGAGAGAAGGGGAAGCAGCAGAATGGATTGCTCAACTCCACGACGAAGGAGACCCTGAGCTGGAAGATGTGGGCGAGTTCATGCAGTCCCCAAGGTTCCAATCTGAGGACATGGCTAACCGAGAGGAAGCTGAGGCAGGGATTGAAGCAGTGCGGTCACACACACACATACACCCAAGGAGTTTGGGTGTTTAGAAGAATGGCCAGAAAATTACGAGGCTGGCCTGACTCTTCATCCACTACTTTAAAGAAGCCCTGGATCAGGAACTTAGGCAAGCATGCGCCTACAGGGGGGTGCCCAACTGGATCCAAGATTGGTACTGGATGGCAGTGACTATGGACTTAGAAATTCACCCCCACCAGTGATGGCAGCAGAGAAAACTCCTTAGTGGCCGTTTGGGACGCAGGCCAGTCGGCAAGCTGCCAATAGAGGCAAAACCAGCAGCAAGCCCCAGGGTCAAGTGCTTCCCTGCGCTTATGTGTCCAGAAAGCTCACCGACACCGAGACGATGGGCCATATGGGAGAAAGAGGCCTTTGTGGTCAGATGGGTCCTCTCCTCTTGGAGGCATTTCTCAGAGGGCAGCAAAGTACTTTTCGAAGTCTGGACTGACCACAAAAACCTAGAGGCACTGAAGATCCTGAGAAAGTTGTCCCCTAAGCAAGTCCACTGGTCGCAATACTTTAAACGCTTCAACTTTGAGCTGAAACACATCCCAGGAGAGAAGAACAAATTGGCTGATGTTCTGTCAAGAAAACTTCAGCTCAACAGCCGATGGGAGGAAGTAGTACATGCAGTCGTACCCCAATCTCAGCAAGCTGCTCAAGTCACCACCCGATGCCTAACCAGGACTCGGGATGACCGCACGGGAGACCTGATCACCGCAGAAATGAAGACTGAACTACCTGTTGACCCATGGCTAAAAGAGAACCCCAACATCCTAACATTACGTGATGGGTTAGCTTGGAAAGCAACTAAGCTGTACGTCCCTGCCAGCCTGAGATTGAAAGTATTGCAACGCAGTCACAACTCCCGGTTGGCTGGTCACTTTGGATTTCTAAAGACCCTTCACTTAGCGAGGAGGCAGTTTTGGTGGACAAAAATGAAGGCAGACGTGGAGGACTATGTAAAAAGCTGTTCCACGTGTGCTGCCATGAAAACACGACCAGTGAAGCCACCTGGTCTGCTCCAACCTGTAGCTCACCCCAGCCGACCATGGGAAGAGATAGCCATGGATTTTATAGTTGAACTCTCAGAGACCAGCGGAAACACTGTCATTTGGACAGTGATTGACTTATTCTCTAAGCAAGCACATTTCACTGCTTGCTCTGGATTACCATCAGCTAAGAAACTACTGAACCTAATCATATATTCCTGTTTTTTGAATGAGGAATAAATTTCATCAAGCAGATTTATTGGCTGCATGGAGTTCCCCACCAAATCATTTCCGATTGAGGAGTCCAGTTTACCGCAAAGTTCTGGAAGGAGTTCCTATGGTCCGTTAGGTCCTCTCAGGGATTGAGCTCTACTTTTCATCTGAGCATGAACGGGGCCATGGAATGAACAAACGCCATGGTGGAATAGTATCTGAGATGTTACATAGATTACCAGCAAGATAATTGGGCCGATCTGCTACCTTTCACGGAAGTAGCCTACAGCAACGCAGTCCACAGTAGCACCGGGCTAACTCCTTTCCAAGTCACCAGTGGGATGGACTTTGCGCCTATGCCTGAGTTACCTAGAGAGCCTCCATCCTCAATGTCTCTGAGTGGATGGACTCGTTAAAACAGGGGTGGGACAATACCAAGCGTGCCATCACCCAAGCCGCTGAGGAATACAAACGTCAGGCGGACAAGCACCGATCACCCCAAGCCCACTTTAAAGTGAGAGATCAGGTCTACTTGTCCACTAAATATCTTAGATTAAAGTTGCCTACAAAGAAACTGGGTCCAAAATTCCTACGACCGTTTCCCATAGTGAAAGTGATAAATCCAGTAACTGTGCAACTAAGTATCCCTCGCTCGTTAGGTACAGTGCATCCATATTTCATAGTAGTTTATTGAAACCGGCTGTTAGCTCACAATTAAGACCAAGAGATCAACCCGCTCCCAAGCCAATAGTAGTACAGGGTGAGACACATTATAAAGTAAAGAAAATATTGGACTCTAGACTGCATACGGGTCGGTTACAATACCTAATCCAGTGGAAGGCGTACCTTTTGTCTGATGCCACCTGGGCGGAGAGTTGGGATGTAAAGGCAGATAGGTTGGTGAGACAGTTTCACAAGAAATTTCCCGATAAGCCAAAGGGGCTCCCTGGGGAGGGGGAAAAGGTGGTTAGTTACTTCCGATTCCTAACCTCCTGTCACTTGTCTCATTTCAGGATGTTCTCATCGCTTGAGGAGAGGCAGCCTGTCAGTCCCGGATCCATCTTGATTCAGATTCCGGGCTGCCACAGCGGGGGATGGGCAGGCTGTGGGAATGGGAGAGTAGCGAAGGGAGTATAGCCACATTCTTTCGCCAGAGATCAAGGACAAGTTGCTGGCACCTAGAGGGGAGTGATTGGAATTTGACGCCAGCTGAGACAGGAGGTTGATTGGCTAATGTGACTTGGGAGTCACTAAATGGGGCAGGGTGTGAGTTTTAGTGTGGAGGGGGAATTCAGATTCGGGTTTTCCCCAGATGTGCCAACATGACTTCTCTAATAAATTCTTACTTTTTACTTGGAACGCTAACAATTGGAATAGAATAAGAAAAAACAAATCTAATTCTACTTTCCAAATGGAGCATTTTGTGGATAGGCTGCTCAGGATTTGCCTCTGGAGTACTTCAGATATGACTGGGCCCTAAATGACCAGTCTGCTACACACTGATATATCAATCTTGTAAGTATGAAAGAATCACAACCTCCTTTAATACAGTCTTACTATGTTCCTGCAGCCCAGCTCTTGTGATTGACACAACCAACACTTGAAGATATTACCTAATTATGGAAGTTAGTGCACAGGTTGATAAAAAATCTCTACCTTGGTATGGTGCCATCTCCTTCTTCAAATGCTCTCCTAAAAATCCATCTTTCCTCTCCAGTCATTGGCTCAACTTCCTTGTTCCAAGGACCTATTACAGTACTCTAATCCTTAGAATTGTGTCTATAAACAGGGATGCTCAATATCCCCGTGCTCATCAAACTCCGAGATCTTTTATTTTCTTAGATTTAATGTTATGTTTCTTGTAAAATGGAGGTGAAGACACCTTCCAGTTTTGATTTTTTATTTTATTAGAAAATAAAAATGCTAGATGACTTATTTTTAGGGGAGCAAAAAAATCACAGAAAATTAGAAATTACATAGTTGCTTTTTCTTATAGGCCTTCTTCCCTTTACTTTTTCTCATGATTATTGATGAGAATTTTAGGAGCTGAAGTTGACATGTTCAGAAATTGTCAAAACTGGAAACAGCTGGAACAGATTATTAGCAATATAAAGATAATTCAAAAAGTATCAGTGAATATAAAAAAGCTGCCAAATTGGTTTTATTCCCAAATTTGTTATGCATAGATGTACTACTTTACACATTCTGAAGCCTTTCTATTTTCACTGGCAAGAAATTCAGGAATAGTGAAATAATTTTTTCCAGAATATGCAAAAAAACCTCTACCTGCCATTCACAGTGGACAGCAGCTCCTAGGCAGATTTCCTGTATGCCCAAGTAGAAGCTGAACAAAATCATGTAGAAGAGAGCTTTTTGATGGATTAGCCCCTTGTGAGACAGATCCATCTCAACAGTCTCACACTCTACCACTCTTAATGGAACCCTGAATCTTGAGATCAGGTTGACTATGACCTCTGAAGTGGCCACAACACTTCTGCTCATGTCAGCCACTGAAACCCAATAGATAAATCAACAGCACTTTTATGAACCAGAATACCAGCTGTCTAAACAAAACCTTATTAGATTATGATATGTCCTGCCTTAATGGAAGTGTATCTCATTGTTCTTCACCTCACTCTGCAAAATGCACTTCTTTTGGTGTGAAGTGCATGGTGAATTATAAGCTTGTGCAAAGAAAATGGGGTTATACGTAGCTGTTTTTGCACGGCCAGTTTTTGTCCTTCAGTTTGTTTCAATCTGCTCTGTATAGCAGATAAAACAGAAGATATTTTATGCTTTTATTTCACAGCAGTCTTTAGTAGTTTGTTCTTAATGTAGCTAAAATGTACTGAAAATAAATTACAATAGAAAAGTAATGCAGTGGGATGAAGAGTTTGCTAAGATCCTTGAGTAAGTGGGTGCAAGTGAAGTTTTCTTATCAGGTGTTCAAGAATCTCTTAAGCAGTTGGATACAAATTTAAGTCCTTGATTTTAAAAAAGGGGGAACATCTTGAGGACCACAGATACAGTTAGCTGGTTTACAAGACTGATCGTCGCATACAAATTCTACACAACCATGTTGCTGGTCAGTAGGATCATCTCTGCAATGATAAGAACTTTGTGTCCCACTTCTTAATCCATCAGAAAGAGATAGAATAAGTCACCATTTAGAACTACACTTTAGACCATGCTACTTAGAAGGACAGCTTGCATTTCCCAATGGAACAAACTCAGCACTGAATTCAACATTTTTATCCGCTAGCAGGATTGGTTCATAACATAAATTTAATTTCAAATATTTTAATGCCAAAAAATTAAAATGCCAAGATATGTAATAACATAGAGATAATTTAATGAACAAAAACATTTCTAGGATTTGATTTTAATGCAACAATTTCTGAAATACAGTAACAACACCATTAAAAACAACAACTAGAAAGTGGGGTCATTGTTTTTATGGCCTCATTTGTCTGATTTCTGTCAGATACTCTTGACAAGCAATCATGGATGTTAGCGTGGTCTATGAATAAGGCCAACAACTTCAGCAGTTGCAAAAATGGGGACAAATGCTTAGGTCAAATTTAAATAAGCAGATGAAAACTAGTTGCAATGTATAATCAAAGTGAAAAATACTGAGATTTCTATTTGTAAGGCAGTTAAAAATGAAATTCACAATGAAGCAAATGAAAAAGATGTGCTGAAAAAATTTAACTGAGAGCTGTAAGGAAAAAGAGATTTGTATCTACTTGGGAAAAAACTCGTGAAAGAGCTGCCTTTGGGTCAAAGCAACCTAGGCTAGTTTATCAATTTTAATATCAACCAGCTTTAAACTGTCTGAAAATATCCAGCAAGATTCTTATGTTTTAATATATTTGAATGCTGAATCCTCTGGTAATTTGATGCATTTCTAATGAAATATAGGGTTTGTGCCTTTTAAAATATGCATTAGATTTATATTGGTAGATAAAATGTGACTTTCCTCTTCCCGCTGTTTCTGCCAATATGATAAATATAGAGCAAATTGGAAAGAGAATGTGGCTTCGTGTGATTGTTTCTTTCTATGGTAAGAAGCCACCAAAAAACCCCCAGAACCTGTGTGATTATATGATTATGTGCCATCAAATCGGTGCCAATTCCTAGCAACCACATCAGTTTTCTCCATGCCAGTCTAACCTGGCCCTTCAGATCTTCTAATGGTGCACCCATAGACTCTTTGAGTTGGCTCATCTTGCTGCTGATCATCTTTCTCATTCCTTCTCTTTTTTCCCATCATTAGAGCCAGAGAACTAGGTCTTCACGTAATAGGTTCAAAGTACGATCATTTGAGCCTTCAGTGAGAATTCTGAATTGATTTGTTCAATAATTTGATTGTTTCTCCCACCCACTGACATGGAATTCTCAGGAGTCTTCTCATCAAAGTTCAAAAGCATCAATACCTTTTTCCCTGCTTCAAAGTCCAACTTACACTTTCATTGAGTGTCACAGAGAAAAACATTGCCTACTCTGTTCTGCTCTGCTCTGATCTTTGTAAGTATAGGCTATAGGAATTTATTTTCCAAGAACTTCATGGCTTCCCTGCCAAATGCCAGAATATTTATTGACTTGCTGGTTCCTCCACTACTGAAAGTAGATCCTAAAAGGTAGAAGCTCTGCACCACTCTAATGTCATTGTTCATTCAGGCTTTTGCTGTACCTGTTGTCATTAGTTTGGTATTTCTTATATTTTATTTATATTTATTATAAATTACATTATATTTATTACTTTTGGAGTTTTTTGGCTTTTTAAATTATCCATGTGCATTTGCAATGTTTCTTGTTCCTTGGCCTTTTTAAAAGCTGACTTGAGCAGCTGGTATCTCCCTTTCCACATAGGCTTCTAATCTACAGTGATGATCTTAATCATTATTTTGCTAGCAGGTGAAATTAAGGTAAATGTATGCTGGCATGCACACTATTAAATCTCCTTGCATTGACATTGTATATAGACTGACCTCTTCTAATCTTTTGGTCACTGTGTCATTCTCCAGATTTCCCTGATTGGAACCTTTATAGATTCTTCTTCTGTTGCTTGTCAAATTTCTATATAATCCATCGATTTGTATAGCTTTCCAACTTGGTAATAACTTTACATAGGAATGTAGAAAACTGATGACTGAAAAAGACTTAGCGGTTCATCGAGTCTTTTGAGACAAAGGTCTTTTGAAAGACTTTCCTTTTTTTCCTATGTGTTTCTACCTTCAGTGAATTTACAGATGTCACTACAACACTGTTTCTTGCCTCTTCTAACAGCTCTTTAAAAAATTTTGCTAAGTTCCATCCTGATATTGTTGTCTTTCTTGGCTTCTCTCTTTCTGCTTCTCTTTTCTTCGAAATTTCCATTATTTTTTCTGTCATCCAGTATGCTTTCTTGATTCTTGGTCTCTTTTTACATTTATCCTTAACAACTTCCTTGATTTTATTTCACAGTTCTTTTGATTCCCTATCATTGAGGTTCATGACTTTAAAGCATTTTCTGATCTCTCCTTGAAAAGTTTGCGTATATGTTCAAAATCATATTATGGTAAGTTGTTAGCTTTTTTCTTCCATTTTAACTTAACTTTGAACTTGCACAAGAGCAGTTTGTCCACACTCCGGTCTGGCCATATTTCTGTTGTTATAACTGAGTTTTTCCATTTCCTTCCCTCAATAATATAGTTCATTCGGTTTCTGTGTACTCCATGAAGTAAAAAAGTCCATATATACAGGTATTGTGGTTGTTGGACAACTATGTTATCAATGAAGAATTCACTAGATTGATAAAAATTGACCAATTGTTCTCCTGTTTCATTTCGGTTTCCTAGGTTATAGAGTCAAATCAGGTATATCCAATTTTGGCATTCCAGTCTCTAACGAGAAACAACACATCTTGCTCGCATGTTCTGTCAATTTCAAATCTAAATACTAAAACTCTATAATCTTTAACTGGGTAAAACAGTGCAACGTAGGGCAACAATTTTTGAACCAAGGTAGGTCAAATGATCTAACCTATGGAATGCATCCAAAATCTGGAGCTCATAAATCCCATGGGATTGAAATTTGGCAAATCTGTGGTTGCTTCAGTGCTGCTGTGAGGTTCAATAGACCAATACTAACCTAGTCTTTGAAGACCACGTAGACTGGTCTCTTATACTGCTGTTGCCCAATATAGGTGCCTGACTGATTTAGCTGTACAGCTTGCATCGGGTGACCCTTCCTCCCAGGAAGACCTCACCCTCTACCATAATGAGACATTATGTAATATCTATGTCTACATTTTATAGTACCTAACCATTCACTGAAGTACATTTCAAAAGCAAAGATATTTTGTCAGAATTAACATATAACAAGTTCCACCATACTATGTCTTACAATTTCTTAGAACCGTATGTAACACATACATACATTTGCTAAATCCTACTCTTAAATAACTCATCCCCCACATATTCTAGAGGCAATTAAGTCTTATAGTTTTATATGAACTTTTTTATCAGTAATCATAACAAACCTAATTACTAGTCTATTGATATCCGCAATATATTTCATCAATTAAATAGTAAAATATTCCATAGATGCTCATAAGATTTATAACAAAGCCCATAAGGCAGGACCAGCAGCAATTTCAGGCCAGAGATGCCACAGAAGAGCCTAGTCTTTCCAATAAAATTTCCCCAGCTCCAAATATAAATTCATGGACAGATAAGCTAATTGTGTCAAGCCATAGCAATTGCAATAGCACTTAGATTTATATACCACTTCATAGTGCTTTACAGCCCTCTCTAAATGTTTTACAGAATCAGCATATTGACCCCAACAATCTGGGTCATCTTACCGACCTCAAAAGAATGGAAGGCTGAGTCAACCTGAGCCGGTCAGAATCAAACTCCTGGCAGTGGAATGCAGTGTTACCCTGCAATACTGCATTCTAACCACTGCACCACCATGGCTCTTAGTCTGTTTTAACTATGGCTTGTTAAATAATTCTTCGTGTCACTAATTAATGAAATTTCGTTTAGAACATAGTTGAGTTCATCCAACCTGCTAAACAAAACAAACCATGTTATTGTCAGCATTGTGGGCAAACTGTGCCTCTGAAAGCTCTTTGATAAGTCACAAGTCTCACTGTTCTTGAGTAATCATCAAATTTGTAACATGGAATCAATGCCGTTTATCCTACTGGACAGTTAAAAGGATTACTGAGACATAAGAACATAAAAGCTCCTGCTGAATCAAGCCAGACCCTTCTAATCTACCATTCAGTGTCACAGAATAGTCATTTAGGAAGCTCCTGAAGCTGGGCTGTAAACAAGTAGACCTTTCTCAATATCACTTCCTAGCAGCTACTACAGAGGCATTGCTGTCCAAGATTCAGGAGGGAAATGATCATCATTATTAAGAGTAATTGACTGCCAGATCCTTCATTAATTTGCCCAGCCCACTTGTGAAACCATCCAAACTGATTGCCATTTCCACAATAGCAAATGCTACCCATTTTATTAGGTACCATGTGAAGAAAATATTTATGTTGGTCTGAAAGTTCTCTGCATCTAGTTGCAATTGATGACCCTGAGTTCTAAAATTGTGAGAGGAAGAAAATATAGTTTATGAAGCACCTTGAACACTCTTGTGCTTTAGAAATGTTAATCATTCCTATTTAATCACCACAACCACATAATAACATTTGCTTTCATTATTTGTTCAGCTAGTTTACATCGACAGACAGTTGCTACTAGGTGTGTCTGTGTCTAGGCCGAGGGCAATTGGCCTTTTCTCTAGTTTTTTTCCATATTTACTCTTGCCTGGGCACTGCTCCATGGGTGCAGCCTCCCTTGGCCAGCAGGCAAGTGGTTTTACAAGGGTGTGTCTCTTGAGTAGGCACTGCTTGGCAGACTGCCTCTCTGAGCTGGCTAGAGCCAGACATGGAGCTATTTTCTACCAGACAAACAGGTTGACTAACAACTAGAGTGTTTTCCTTTTTGGCATCTGAATAGTATCTCTATGTCCTTTTTATTGGTGACTGAGTTCATTGCACAAATGAATGATCCATTAGATCCAATAGTCATTACAAATATCCTCAAGCTCACACACTGTAATCTGAAGCATCTAGAACAGGCTAAATAGAATCAGGAGTTTAGTTCCAATTTTGCCTCTCAGAAACTTACTAAATATTACCACTTGGCAAGACATCCAAGTCTCCAAATCTGCAGTAACAAGATTGATTGATACTGATAATAGTACTGATTTAATATACAGATCTATTTCTTCAGATTTTATGCAATGTATGCAAATGTTGAGCGTTTCCCTCCAACTTAAAAGTTTACAGTAGAATCTTCTGCGCTGATATTCTGATGTTTACTTTGACCTGTGTGATAAGCCTCCTAAAAATCCCAATTCTGTTTTCAGGTCCATTCTCTGATCCACAGTCTTCTCATTTTTAGGTTTGAAACTACCAAAATCTTTTTGTTTCTTCTTTCCATTCTAACACAGTTCCTTTTTCCTTCTTTTTTTCTCTTTTGCCCATCCAACCCACTCCCTTCAATTGCTTATTCCCTGAAAAACTTCATTCATGGAGAGCCAGCAGCAAGCGCAACAGCATAGCATACCGGTGATTGAGAATGGCAACATGGGAGAGACCAACAGGCGAGGGCAGGAGGGAAACGACATGAACTGAGAAAAGCAGGGAGAGCTGAATACCTGCTAGTGGCAGGAGAAAAGCAAGTAGAAAGGGAGGATAAAAAGACAACACAGGACACAAAGCTAAAAAATCAAAGGCGG
>JANHFL010001667.1:147705-176516 GCA_032468155.1 Oxyrhabdium leporinum | reverse complement strand
TATCTATCTATCTATCTATCTATCTATCTATCTATCTATCTATCTATCTATCTATCTATCTATCTATCTATTGCAATTTTCAGTTCTGCCAGCAGATGTCACTGTTGCTCTGCTTCCCTTCCCCCTTTTCCAGTCCAAGTTTTCCAAGCAAAAAAAAAAGTGCTCTTTAAGTTCGTTTCTGTAATGTACAGCAGCTTTCTGAGTTAACCAATTTTATATTTGAGGTCCTCAGTCCAGCTCCTAATTTTAAAGTTCTTTCACTCTCCAAAGGGGAAAAAAAAAGTCTTTCTTCCCATAAAAATGGCTCTCTGGCTTACCTGACGCTCTTCTTGGGAGGTGGAGGAGAAACAAGTCCACCTCCTCCCTTTTGGGTCCCACTCTCCCAGACTAGTTTCCAGGGGGATTGTCTTTAATAGCAGTTAGGAGTTAGAAATCTCTCACCCACATCGTTCACACTGTTCCTCATTCTTTCACACTTCTTTGTCGGTCAGCTGTCCTGGCTTTGGTCAGGCATGCAGTGGCCATCTTTTTCTCTCTGCTGGATTGAGAGCCTTCTCTGGATTGATCAGAAAGCATGCAGGCTTCCTGAGATCAGCAGAGTGTGCTCTCTTACTTCATCACCCTTCCAAGGTGATTTAGGTCCATCCGAACCTCCTGCGGTTTGAATAACAACACTATCCCACAGAACCCTGTGGAGATGCATCGTATCGCCAGCTTCAGCCCCGCCCCTCTCCTGCCTTGACGGAGGGTGAGCCCCCTCTTCCCCCTCTTTGCACTCCTTGCTTCTCAGCTGGGCAGCAGCTGTAGCTC
The DNA here is from genome assembly GCA_032468155.1 of Oxyrhabdium leporinum. Lineage (NCBI taxonomy): Eukaryota > Metazoa > Chordata > Lepidosauria > Squamata > Cyclocoridae > Oxyrhabdium > Oxyrhabdium leporinum. The sequence continues at coordinate 175,706 of JANHFL010001667.1, read as the reverse complement.
TCTTGCCCCTTATGCTCATGAAACTCCATTATATCAATTTCCACCATGCTGGCCACACGATACCATGCCCGTAGGGTTTGTAGGGCACCCCTCGGGACAGGTAGGTGTGGTACAACTCCTTGTTCAATCCCCCCTCTGAAGTGGGTGACCAGTAGGTGTTCTGGCCAGTCCCCTAGGTGATTGACCAGTTGACAGAAGTCTTGGATGTACTCTGTCACCGGCCATTTCCTTTGCTTCAGGGCACGGATGCTGGTGTCTGCACGGCGGGTCACCAGGGGGTCCTCAAAACGGTCTCACAATGTACACATAAAGATGTCGAGGTCAACCAGTTGTGGGGCATCCACATCGTGCAGCAACACCAGCCATTTCGAAGTGGCCTCATCCAGGTTGGCAGCAACAGTATGCACCTGGGTCATGTTGTCTGGGTACACTGCTCCATAGCGCTCCATGTGATACCAAGCCTGAGCCAAGAAGTGGGCTAGGCAGTCCAGAGGGGTGTCAAAGTGAGCCATGAAGGGGTGTGGCTGGTGATCCTGATGGACCAGATAAACTCCTGGGGGCAGCTGTGGCTGGTGCTGGGACTGCTGGCTAGGGAGGAGGAGGAGGAGGAGGCATAGCAAAAGTCACCACAGAGGTGGTGGTTGTGGTCCCCAGTTCTTGAGTAATGTCTTCCAGCACCGCCACTGCATGAACCTCCATTTCTCTGAATTTGTCCCTTAACTGCTCCATAGTTGGGCTTGGGGTGATAACTGGGAGCTTCCACTCAGTAGGGTCATCTCACTTGGCCACTCGCCAAGCCTTCCATTGGCTCCCTTGCACCACATTGACCCCTGGGAGGGGGAGGACCTCTTCAGCTTTGGCTGACTTCCCCACTTCCACCAACCACCAAGTCTTCAACCTAGGACGTGGTGACCCTCGGCTGCTCTTTGGCTGCTGCGGGTTGCTGTTCTGATTTCTCAATCTTCAGCTGTGCCCCAGCAGCTTGGCCACTTGCTCTGGCCTAGGATGGTGCGAGCACCTCCCATGCAGGGTTTCCCCCGGTTTCTTCTTTTCCTCCGTGTCTCTCTCCATAGTTGACATCATTGCTCAAGCCTTCTTGTGGGGTCCAGGTAGGTTACTGCTGTGAGAATTAGCTTAATGTCAACCATCCCACACAGTTCATTTAGCAAATAAAGACTCCTGAGCCAGTTTCATTTTCCATGAGTACAATTTACTGAGCAGGCATGGATTCGGAAGTAGCAAAGCATACTTAAACAACCCCTTTTTCCATAGCCATCCCACAGTAACTTTATTTCCTCCAATACACTATGTTCATCTTGTTTGGGTAACAGACTAGACTTTCCCAGCTGGTTGACCTTGAGGTGTTGGCACAGCTGCAAGCTTCAAGTTGGCTCTTGCCTTCCTTTGGCCCCTCTCCCAATACCTCCTTTACATTCCAGTCATTCCCTCCATCCATTGCTTCTTATCTGGCTGAGAGTAGGGTTTGCACTACGAGCCATGCTTCAGCCATGACAGGTCCATTTGTTTCAGATATGTCAAGGATTAGCAAAAAAGCTTGCTGTAGTCTAATGGCTGTGTAGAAGGGTTTCTTTAAGCCAGCTACCTCCAGCTTTGATATGTTGGCTTATAATGATCAGAGCCAATGGCTATCATCCTGGAACTTGCAAGTCAACCCAGGTGAAGGGCAGAAAGTCAAAGAAGACTCTTTCAGGGAACATACAAACATTTTTGGACTGTGAACTGGAGAAAGTTCTGTTGTGGTTGACTAAGTAATTTGAATGGCACAAAAAGTTAGACAGCTGGCTTTCATTAGCTGAATGGCTACTACACAAGGGCACCACCCAAGCTATTATTGTCATTAAATTTATTTGCCGCCCATCTTGTGACGAGGAGATTCTGGGCAGCCTACAACATTAAAACAATAAAACCATACAGTATAAATATACATTTATATTTAAATACAATAAAAATATAGTTTTAAACTCAAAGATGGGGAGGGAGGGCACAGAATATATGGGGGTGTGGTGTGGTGGGAGCTGCTCTTAGTCGATCTTTTTTATATTGTGGAGACCAGAACTGGATGCAGTATTCCAAGTGTGGTTTTACTAAGGCTTTATAAAGCGGTACTAGAACTTCATGTGATCTTGATTCTATCCCTCTATTAATGCAGCCTAGGATTGCCTTGGCTTTTTTGGCTGCTGGTGCACACTGCTAGCACATATTTAAGTGATTGTCCACTAGATCTCCAAGATCCCTCTCAAGGTTACTGGCATTAAGCCAAGTTTCACCTAGTCTTTACCTATACAGTTGTTTTTTCTTGCCTAGGTGTAAAACCTTACTTTTATCTATGATGAATTTCATTTTCTTAGATGGGGTCCGTTGTTCAAGTCCATCGAGATCTTTTTGGATCTTAAGTTTGTATTCTGGGGTATTGGCTATTCCTGCCAGCTTAGTGTCATCTGCAAGTTTGATGAGTTACCCATCTATTCCCTTAATCTAAGTCATTTATGAAGATATTGAAGAGTACTGGGCCTAAGACGGAACCTTGTGGTACCCCACTGCTTACTTCCTTATATGTAGATGTAGTACCATTAAGGACTACTCGTTGAGTATGGTTTGTCAGCCAGTTACAAATCCATCTGGTGGTGATGTTGTCTATTCCACATATTTCTAGTTTACCAAGAAGTAGGTTGTGGTCTACTTTGTCAAATGCCTTACTGAAATCTAAGTATACTATGTCCACAGCATTCTTCTGGTCTACTAATTTAGTCACTTTATCAAAGAATATAATAAGATTGATTTGACATGATCTGTTTTTAACAAACCTATGCTGGCTACTAGTTATAAATTTATTTACTTCTAGTTGTTCACAGATCTCTAATCAAACATCAGATATTCCAGGTATGCTTATGAAAGGTTACATTGGAATGCTATTTTTAAAAAAAGTCCTGACAAACATTCTTACATTTAAAATTTAAGCTGCAAAAAAGTATTATCAGACTTCTAATATTTGGCAAATAATTTGTTGCTAAGACAACACCTAGGGAAGTCCATTCAGATTTCTTCATTTTTAAAGACCTCCCTGCATATATTGGCCTTTAAACTGATGTAAAACAAACTGGGAATATGACAGGTATTCATCTTTAGCTGGACATCCAGAATTTTACATTATTCTGTCAGTCCATGACAGCAGGAAATGGGTTAAAGAAGACAGTAGTAACATAGCAGGAAGCAAATGTGTATTTCCCAACTATAAGAATGTTCCTTGTTTATTTACTTACTTTTGTGAATAGTGTCTTAACAAACCAAATATGTGTCAGAAAATTCATGTGAGATTAGATGTTTATTAGAGCCAAGAATAAGATAATTGCAATAGACCAATATGAATACATCTCAATAATCCTGTGACAATGAGCACCATAGTTTAATTATTACTGTCTGACCTGAATCTACTGCCAATTTTACTGAATAACTGCAACTTGTAATACTGAATGTCAGGAATGTCTTTATAATTTTTCTCCACTTTACAGAAAATACTATAAATACATGTTAGTTAACTTCTATGTCAGAAAGTCCCAAACATTTTTGCCTTTCTGATAAGGAAAGCAGTCCACATCTATTCATTTTGATATGCTTTTTCTCTACTGTTTCCAAGTCTAGGATACCTTTGAGATAAGGCAAACATTGTATATAGAATAATTAAAAATATAGCTGCAGTGGTGATTTATAAAAGCATATTATGGTGTTAGCAGTACTATTTCCAGTTTCTTCCTAACAATCAAAAGAATAACTTAATTTCATGTTTTCGGTGAACTATGGCACCCAGATTAAATGACTGACCAAGGCAGAGGATTTGGGCTCGCAGTGATAACTAGTCTCATATTAATAATTGTTCTTATCCTCAGATACCAGGTTTTGTACTTACAAGTCTGCAATATAGGGAGCCTTTTGTGAGAGATGCCCTGGAAAATGCTAAGCCTGCATTATATTACAACAAAATGGGGAAAACCACTTTTCCAAACTGGAAATTAGCTTGAAAACAATTAAGGAAGTAGATCAGTGCAACATTTATTTTTACACAAAGTATATTGCAGAAGAGAATGATTAATTGGTATTCCATACACCTTATGCACAGATCAGCATAATATTTTTAATAGCTGTCAGATAAAAAGAGGAAGGTGAACATGCATTTGTTGTTTTTCTGTCATTTCCAACTCTTTCTAACTTGATGCACAACATTTCTTCAGGATTGTCTGGCACTAATTGCTTCTCCAACTTCTTATAAGCTTATGCTTTCATCATGAGGGATAGTTTCTAGGCACCTTTCTTCAATTAGCCTCTTTTTACTGACTTTCATTTTTCCATGCATTAGGGCCTTCTCCAATGCCTCTTCCTTTAATTAGCTTCACCAAATAAGGATAGGGAAAGTGCTATGCAAATGATCAGATAGGGTTCATAAAACCACACAGGAGTAAACACAAGTGTTAATACAATAATTACATGAAAAGCTGAATTGTGAAGCCAGAGAAATATAAATGTATCATGAGTTATAATTTTATAATAAAGGCGGGGAAAAGAAATAGATATTTACCTAGTGTCAAAGCATGGGGAATATAAATAATTGGTTCTATGTATTTAGAGAAGCTCAGGTTATTCTCTGGATTACTGACTTTATATCAAAATTTAAAATGGAAGATCAATTTAGATGTTCTGCAATAGCAAAATTCACCCTTCTTTGTACAAACATGTAAAAGAAAAATCATGAATCATGATTAGGAGATTAAACACCTGGCTAGGGTTTTTTTTAAAAAAAAAATAATTAGGACCACACATGGAAAATGATTTAGATGCAATAACCCAATTTAGGATAGAAAACCTAAAAATGATGTCTCTCCTAATTTTGAGGCAAACAAGAAACATATAGCAAAGAAAATCAATTGACAGAATAAAACAAGGGAAAGGGAAAAAAATTAGCTAAAGGGTAGTAGTAAATCTTGGGTTTCACAAGAAACCCTAAACACCTTTAGCCTGATGCCTTGAACCACAGAAGCACTAGACTTACAATAAGCAACAAAGAACTTCCTTGCAGAAGGAAGTACCGAACTCATAATGCAGTGACTCTGTTACAGATGAAAATTGGCTAACGAGCCACAATGGATGGTTCAGAAGAAGAGTGAGCTTTATGGACCAGGTATATCTATCTAGGCTAATAAAATAGTGAGATATTCTATCACTGTGTTCAGACACTGGTTTAGAATCAGTGTTTTGACTCAGTTGTTATGGAGAAGCACAGATATCCAGATATTGATGACGTCTTACCCGCAAATTTGTAGTGATCACTCTCTAGGGACAAAATAATAACTTGTGACAATCTGTGGCATAACCATCAGGATGTGAAGTCACAATCACTTAATACTACTTTCAAAAGGTATCTTCAAACTAGGAGAGAACTTTTGTGGCACAGTATTCCCATTATCCCCCAAAAGATGGTCCAGACAAAATGTTTTGTTTCAATTTAAGAAAACCAGCTTTTCACTGCAGGTTAAATGAAGATTGATGACACAAAATAAAAGCCCAATACAGAATCAGACAAACTCAGTATTTTGAAAGTTGGTGTCTGGGTAACATCCTGCAATATTATTTAAATTTCCTTCTAGAAAAGAGTTTTTGGCACTTTTATTCGGAGCGTGATGTTGCAATTGTGTCAGCTAGTCTCACCTATTCTTGCAGTTTTTTTAAATAAAGAAAAGATTAACAGTTCTGTATGAGCTGTGATTAGAGTTGTGAAAAAGAAATCATTCCCCCCCCTTTCAGCTTTTGTATGTTTGCTTTAGTCTTATTTTCTCCCTTGTGCTCTCTCTCTACCTTGCTTTTCAAGCATTTCCATAAGGTATCATGGCTATTTCATAAATTACAAAACTTCAACATGTGAGAAGAAGAAACATATTGAAATAAAATTCTATATAGACTTGCATGTGAAATGAACATACGTAGATATTTTTGTCTAGGTTAGATTTGAAATGATAAGCAGCTTTAGTCTTCCAGAGTGCATGCACTAGCAATTGTGCTGTTGAATTCAGATATTTAGAGTTCCAAGAACAACATATTTTGTGTGTTTGGAAGACAAAGCTGTATGTATGACATTCCCACATTTCCTGCTATATTATGCTCTGTATATTTCTAGTTCTTACATAAAGAGTAATTATGGCACGCTATCTTGCTTCCTACAAGTCTTATGGTTTTTTTTTAAGTATAGTAACCTTCCCCTTATGTCCATAAATCAACTCTTATGTGGATTCTTTCTGGGGATCGGTGTTTTTGTTTTCTCCTTAGAATATGTGTATGCGTACATATGTGTATAATTAATAAGAAACAAAGGGAAAAAATACGCTCAAATAACCAACCTAGTATGCTCCACTGTTTCTGCAGTTTTCTTGTATATCCAGACTGCCTTGGCTCTATTACTAGAGTGGGCTACACACAAATAACTGAGGGAAAGCATTATCTTCTTGTACTTAAGGCCAGGAATAGTACTGTTGAGTTAATTGGTTCTGATTCACTAGCTTATGTGTACCACTTTCTTTACTACATCCAGTGAAAGATGCAGTTACGTGTTGCAAACTTTTTTCATTATAACGTTTGTGAGGTTCAGAAAAGCCCTTCTATTTTGTGGCGATTCTGTAGCAGTGATTACCGCAGAAAGTTTGTTCAAAATGCTCAATAAAGCTAGGTTTATTCAGGTTCTTTGGCAACTGCCTAAAAGGGAAGGAGATGTTTTTCCAAGCAAGATTTTCAGCAGTTAAACCATTTTCAAGTTTAGAACCAATAGAACCCTGTGTACATTAGAACACAGACTTCCTGATTTTATTTGTAACAGCCTTGCAATGGACCACTGAAAAGGGGAGCCTGTTTGGTGATAACAGGGAAACGTGCAGATGGTTGTTGATAGATCAGCCTCCTGACTCTTAATTCGTTTGGGAAGTAAGTTCTATGCTAGCTTTTTAAATGTGGTTATTGTAAGCCTACATAAGGAAAATGCTTAACTGATTGATGAATTGGAAGAAGTAGCATAAATAAAATGGATAATTTAGAATGGAGTTGGAATATCAAGAATGAAAAAAAAATTGGAGATAAGCCTGGATACTGAAAGCAATGAATAATAGCAACAAAATTCATCTGGAACAAATTAGAGGGGACAGAAACATTTCTGGAACAAATAGTGTGCCTTAAAACAAATACTAATTTCGATTCTCCCACCTATGTTTTCTGTGCAACAGAATGAACAAAAACATTAGCTGACTGACACTTGTACCTTTAGCAGCAATTAAATTTGCAAAAATCAGGCTTTTTCCTCCAAGGCATGGAGATAAACATTGTATGATAATATCTGTAGCTCAAGCTATTATTAAAGGCCCAGAAATAGGGTATTTTTTAAAAAACAAACAAACCCAACCCTGAGCACATACATTGCCTTATTCCCTTCTTCGCTGGTGGAAGGGGGAGAGAAATAATGGTACTCTTCATAAGATGATTGTTACACATACACACATCCTGTCACCCTGGCATATGGTCTATGAATCATTCACAAAGCAGGCAAATTAAATATTCATCCAAATGAGAAGACCAAACACTTTGCTAATTGTCTGGGAAACAGAGGACTGGAAAGCCTCATGTAGGAATCAGGCATCATGATTCACAAAGACAGAAAGAGAGATGGAATGGAATGGAATGGAATGGAATGGAACGGAACAAAATGAAACAAAATGGAATGGATACCTTAATATATTCAATCTGAACCTTCAACCACCTTTTAAGACAACCCCTGTTCATAAACAAAATGAAATACATCTAGCATGATACATGCAAACCTGTGGAAACAGAATTAAAAGATTTGGATAAAATAAATTCAGATGCCAGTTAAATCACATTATCCTCACCCAATTTCTTCAATACTTTTTCTAGCTGCCCTCATCATAAAAAAATCTAGACCCTATTCTTGTTGTAAACAGTGAGATATGGAGATATTAAGCAGGTGAAACCAGTATGAGACATTTTAAAACCATTTCACATTATGTTGATTACCTGCTCCTTTTCCGAAACAGAGTTCAATCAATAACATAAACAAGGGCCTACATTTTACACTATCCTGAAACCTAAAGTTGTCCCACATCATATGTTACTGCATCTGGAGGACTATAGTCTGAACTGGAAGAAAGATATTGCTGCATGAATTTCTCAAGTAGTTGTAAAGAGCAACAAAGGGAGATGGAACAGAAAATGGTTCAGTTTTAATAGGAGGTTTTCAAATCCTGTTTCCTGTCAATACATTTGGCCATCTTAGTGAATGATAAACTATGTTCTGGACTGAATGAATACAACACTGCTAATCCTTCCAGACTTCTTAAAAACTCTTGATAGATTCTTTCTGGCTCAGCTAATCGGAGAGAACCAGGAACTATCATTTTAGGAACAGAAACATACAAAGCCAGTGCGATATAAAAGATAGAATTCTGACACCAATGGAATGCCCCCCTCCATTGTTCCAAATGACGTTTCTAATATAAAAAAATCAACAAATTCAGAAGAATGCCCCTCCTCCACCCAGACTCCTTCAGTTTAATCTCTTTTTCCTTGATTCAAGAGAAATGTATACTGAACTCCAGGGATCAATTTTAATGTTATGACTGCTGAAATGGATTTGCAAGGATTCAATATGTTTATTCAATATGCATAGTCTGAGTATGAATATTCTGGCAATAAGTATGGGTTTTTTGGCGCCTAATGACTGAATAGAGCACCAATCAATGTGTAGATGTATTTCTGAGGTTTCTAAAAATAGAATTGCCCATTAAAAATAAAAAATAAAACTAGAAGCATATTTCAGTTAACTTCTTGGGGCAACGGACTCCAGATGGAAAGAGCATCTTGAAAGATGCATTATGCCTTCTGTAGGTAGAAAACAAACAGCCTTCTCTGAAGGCAGGTAATAGTGTTGTATTGTTACATAAGAACAATTAAAAATCAGAACTAATGCAGAAAAGTACCATAAAGTAGAAGAAAAGCTGGAGCAATAAATCATATATATTTATGTATACAGGTAGTCCTTGGCTTACACCAGGGCTGTCAAACTCCCGGCCCATGGACCGGATGCATCACGCCCTGACCATGCCCATGCCTGGTTTAGCGAAGGGGAAAAAAGTCCCGATATGTCACATGACACCACCGTGACGATGTGAATTTGACACCCCTGACTTACACCATTCATTTAGTGACCATTCAAAACTATAATAGCACTGAAAAAAGTGAGTTTGTGACTGGTTTTCATAGTTTCAACCACTGCAGCATCCCCATGGTCACATGATCAAAATTCAGGCACTTGGCAACTGGCATGTATTTATGACAGTTGCAGTGTCCCTGGATCATGTGGTCACCATCTGTAACCTTACCAACCAGCTTCCGACAAAAATGGGGGAAACCAGATTCTCTTAATGACAAGATTCACTTAACCACTGCAGTGATTCACTTAACAATGTGTCAAAAAAGGTAATAAAATAAGGCACAACTCACTTAACTGCCTTGCTTAGCAATATAAATTTTGGGCTCAGTTGTGGTCCTAAGCCAAGGATTATCTGTAGTGAGCAACTTCATCTGCAGGTGAATTCTTACAACATAATGCAACTCCTCTCATGATAAGTCACTCAGAATCACCTGAGCCACAAAATGGGCGTCAAATAAAATTGATAAATAAAATAAATAAATTGTACAGGAGTGCATCATATAGTTTTGGAAATATAGGTTTAATATATTATCAGGAATTTGTCGATCTTTAAAATATATTAAAACTAGTCACTGTTTTTACTGCAATAGAATAATATTGCCTAATCCTCTGAAAACCTATTTATTGTGTTCTTTTAAGTAATCCTATAAGAGTTGCATTAAGGTTTTTTTTGTATTTTATTTTTCCTTGTAAAACAGATTGAACTTCCCCATTTCCAATCCATGTTTATATATTGCTAAAGTCTTTTATTGTCCATTTCACTTCCTTCATGTAATGTAGCTAAATCAGTCAAAAAACCCATGCATAATTGCAGCATAATCACAGATGTCTCATATCAAACTAACAATGGCCTTTCTTCCTACTTTTCCTACATACCTTTTCCTGTTTAGTTGGGGAAATTGAAAAAGTAACATAGGAAGGGATTTCCTAGGGAATCCTCATTTTGGGAGGACAGCTATAAGAATTTGTCTCTGTACCAGTTGAGAGATAAACAGATTAACAATTTGTTAATCCTCAGATAAGCTTATCCTTCAAACACAAGGCTAAACTTGGCAATTATGTATTATATGATATAGCAATGGTCACAACCTCAGTATCTTACCACCACATTCACGCCTATAGCATTCATTTGAGAATGAAAGCATATGTTTGCTTCATTCACCTATGTCCTCCCCTAAATCATAGTTATAAAGTAATTTCATAACAACTACCAACAAGTTGCTGACAACAGTCAGGCCTGTCTCAGTTGACAAGACAAAATATTGCAAGAATATAGTTCTGAGGATATGCAGACTCAGTTAAATAGATGTGCTGTGGCTATGAGGCTATTATGAAAGATTTCCATGTACTATTATATATCAAATGCGAGCTCTATTTATATCATAATTAATATTCAATTTCTTGTACCTCTCTCTCCCACCTGCTTTACTAAAAAGGCTCAAAGCTATTTTTTGACACAAGATGTACAGTTTCCATCTGTTCCTTGTTTGGTACTAATTTGATCTATCTGGCTGTTTACTTTGGCCCATGTGATAACTAATTGTCAAAATATCCCCTTCTTAGGGAAGATGCTTGAAAAGACGCTGGCGTAGAATTTCAGCCATTTCTCATTCCAACCCAGGTTAAGATTCTGATGGTAGCCAGCTATTTATCTGAATCCTCTAGTTAAGGGAAATCTATGCAGCCCCACATCGGCATCCAAATGCAATGGTGGACTTGATGAAGATCAATACATAGAAGATCAGTTTTAATTAAGATGTCAGCATTATAGCATAATGTTTAAGCTCCTAGCCTCGTGCTGGAGCCCATCGCAAGTCTCTCCAGAACATGTGCACTGGGCTGCTCTACATGTTGTATTTATATAGTGGGTGATTGTGGGTAGCTTTTAGTTGCTAATTGATAATATGTTGCTTTTTGCCAACTACAATATTCCAGGTTTTTCGCTCTGGCTGTTCTTCAACACAAATATTCTAGCCCTGGTTATCTCAATATTAGGCCATTATAACACATTCTATACAGTACTGCCTTTAAAGTTAGTTCTAGTACAAATTCTCCCAGGTAGATTGCTAAAGGAGAAAATATATTACACACCTATTACACTTATTTAAAGGCACTGTACTGACTACCTGTATGCTACTGAGCCTAGTTCATAAGGCTTATTCTAAGGTTCTAAGATGCAGTTTGGAATCTAGATATATTCTGGAGTGTTTTAGCCATTATTTACCTATTCACCAATTAAAGCTGAATGGGGATGCCCTCATACTTGCCAAAGAAATTTGTGGCAGGAGGAAAGCTTTCTAGATATAGGGACTTCTGTTTTGAAATTATATTCCTATTCCATTACAACTGAAAACTTGCTTTGGTTGAACATGTTTCCTTGCCAATTAGTGTGCCCTCCCCTCCACAATTATTTTATCCACTTGGTAATTACTGTTAATGAAAATATAAGAGATGGATCAAATCAGATAAATTTGAGGATTCGTGAGGAATTTGATTCTAATAAGGACTAAAGCCAAACAGACTTCATTATTGCAAAGTTAGCTTAATTTACATGGATGCAATGGCACTGGGCATAGTTCAGATGCTGCAACTGCATCCACGGTGCAAAACTGCTGCTTTCGATAATAATGGAACAAATTATATGCCGCATTGCTATGGGAACACAATACAATATGAGGAGTTTTTCTGGCTATTGAATCTACATATCGAGCCGTGGTGGCGCAGTGGTCAGAATGCAGTACTACAGGCTACTTCTGCTGACTGCCAACTGCCAGCAGTTCGGTTGTTCACGAGTCTCACTGGTTCAAGGGTGATTCAGTCTTTCATCCTTCTGAGGTCAGTAAAATGAGGGCCCAGATTGTTGGGGGCAATATGCTGACTCTGTAAACTACTTAGAGAGAGCTGTAAAGCACTGTGAAGTGGTATATAAGTCTAAGTGCTACGTGCTATTATACACATGTGCAAATAAAAATAGTGTGTTTGGAAGTTCCACTTGACCAAATGTGGATTAGCTAATACTATATGATTCCACCCTTTGAAGTGCCTTATGTATGCACTTGTTTATATGTGTATTTCAGAGCCTTTCACATTGGAACTTTATTTAATCTGTACATGTAAGTTCAACCAAGACTCTGAGATTCTTAGTAAAATTCTGGAGACTTTTAATCTCTGTCTTGACTGAGCAAAGGGATAGATCTGAACCTCCCAACTAAAATGATAGAGAAGGAGGAAGGGTTCTGAAGATTTTTCTCAAGGTATTTCTCTAACAGAAACAAATTGCATTTTAAATTGATATATATCTAAATAGTGTCCATATAGAAATCTGTATTCACTGGGTATGAAAGGGAAAGTATGTGTAGCTTTTTAAGAGGGGAAATCATAACTTAAAAAGGATATGCCCATCAACAGCTGTTAGCCAGGACAGCTAAATGGAGTTTGTAAATTGAAATTAATCCGTAAAATATACATAGGAAGCTATTACTTTCATATCTTGTACATCTGCCTGATCTTCCAGTAACCACAAAATGAGAAGACACACTTTGACCGAAAGTTCTGTTTAATTTCTTCTTGTTTTCTTTAACTGATGACTCTCAACTATTTCTGCATTTCTGCACGTTCTCCTGGGCAATCCAATATGAAGATGTACGATCAATTATAATATCTATATCCTGTGTTTTCAATTAAATCATGACTATTCACCAGTGGGGATGGAGGCTGGGTTGCTCAATGTTGCTATTAAATTAATTTATTAGGTTTTTATCCCACCTTTATTACTTTATAAGTAACACAAGATGGCAAACATACCTTATATTCCTCCCTCCTCCTATTTTTTCTACAGCAACAACTCTGTGAAGTGGGTTGGGCTGAGAGAGAGTGACTGGTTCAAAGTTACCCTGCTGGCTTTTCATGACTAAGGCAGAACTGGAACTCATAGCCTGGCTTTCTATAGAGGATGAGTGTTGGAGAGGAAGATGGTGGTGAATGATGTAAAGTTCTTGGCCATGTCCTCTGGACCCGCCTCCTTTCTGCCTTTGCACACGGTACAGCTGTTGCTTATGATTTATGTGATAGTTCCTGCTGCCATGATTTATCTTCCAAGAGGAATGAAATACTTTGGATCAGTTTCTGCTTCCTTAATATTGGTTTATGGGAAAGGTGATACTCTCATAACAGGAATAACTTACTCTGGACATTATCATTAATATAATGGGCAAGAATAATAACGATGAATTATAATTATGTTGTATCTATCTGCTCTATGACAAGGAACACGGTATTAATGCCTTTGTCAAGTTCATTTTTGGAACCACTATCTTTGGAATTCCTATGATACAACCAGAAAAATAATTCTATTCTTGGAAGTGCAAATACTTTTACTGCTCAGGGATGAGAATTATTAATTGCCTCACCAACAAATACATGAGCAAGGAGCCAGAGCACCTGGCTCCTAGATGTGCAGATGCAAGATCATGCGGATGATACATCTCCAGTTATACATCTCCACCTCTGGCTTTCCAGGTGATGCTGTTTAGGTATTGATCCAATGCCTAGAGACTGTGAGGAACTGGCTTCAACTTATGCCTAGCAAGATGGAGTGGCTCAGGGTATCTGGCCCCTCTGGAGCTAGTGATGTATCAGTCTCTCAATGTGATGGCACTTTCCAGATAGAGCTGGTATACAATTTGGAGGTCCCCTGGACTCATGGCTCCTGTTCAAGAAGCAAGTGGCAGCCACGGCTGGGGGTGACCTTTGCACAGATTCCTCTTGTGTCTCAATTGTGTCTGTTTCTGGAACGAGAGGCTTTGCTCACAGTCACTCATACTTCCCATTTGGATTACTGCATAAAGATACCTTTGAAGACCATCCAGAAATTACAGTGGGTCCAGAATGCAGCAGCACAGGCAAGTTTGCTGCCCCTTGGTTTACACATATCGTATCACTGCTGTGCAAACTGTGCTGGCTCCTGGTGTCTTTCTGGATAGAGTTCAAGGTGATAGTTATCACCTTTAAAGCTCTTCATGGTTCCAAACTAGGTTGTTTGTGGAACTTTCTCTCCCTGAGGGTATCTGCCCATTCCACCAAACCAGATAGGATGACCCTTCCCTCTCCTAGTGGGACCTAAGAAGTATACCTTTCCACAGCAGCCCTGGTTCTTCCCTCACCTGGGATGAAGTGAGGTTGAAGCCCACTAATTGTGCTTGCTATGATTGATAGATTAGGGAGCACTGGTTAGGGTGCCAGAATTTGGTTTTGACTGTTTGGGCTATTGATTGTAATATTTCCTTTGGTTTTGTTATGAGCTACCCAGAATTGTAACAGACAAAATGAGCATCCATACAGTCTTTTAAATAAATAAAGACCTCGGGATTGGGTTCATAAATCAATTTGTTTTATCTGTTGTAGTTTAGTGCCCTGTGCAAATCCAGACATATGGATTATAAACCATACCTATGATTTAGTGTATTGTTTGAAAACATGTAATGACTTATTCATCAATGGTTAAAAACCATGTGATATTTATATTTCAGAAAGAAGCAGAAGCAGGCTCAGTAATCAATCAAATGACAGTATGAGAAGTTTTTCTGGCTATTGAATCTATATATCGAGCCATGATGGCGCAGTGGTCAGAATGCAGTACTGCAGGCTACTTCTGCTGACTACCAGCTGCCAACAGTTAGGTTGTTCGAATCTCACCAGCTCAAGGTCGGCTCAGCCTTCCATCCTTCCAAGGTTGATAAAATGAGGACCCAGATTGTTGAGGGCAATCTGCTGACTCTATAAACCACTTAGAGAGGCTGTAAAGCACTGTGAGGTAGTATATAAGTCTAAGTGCTATTGTTATTGCTACATATTCCAATTAAAAGTATAAAAGAACATGGAGGAATACTATGACAAATTGTTGAAGGAAAAATACATGTGTTAAGCTTAAAGGCCACCAAATTTATAATGCCTTACATTTTAAAGTTGCTCAGCCACTTTGTCAGATATATAAAGGCAGTCTATACATTTTTTTTCTCAAACCTGACCAAATAACTAGGAAGAAAAAAGCATTTCAAGATTCGTAAGGGTTCCCCCACCCCCTATCTAGCAACCCTAGAACAGGAACTCTGACTTTAAGCAGAGGGTGAAGATGATTTTGTTGTTGTTTGCAAATTGCTGTATTTTTCAAAGTAAAAAAAAAACTTAAGGAAAAAATTGTAACAAAATAGTAGACTTGTTAAAATTTAAAATGTAAAAATGATAGATGAATATGAATTTTAGCAAGTCTAGTTTACCTTAACAGGTTCTCTCATTGTCACTTCTGCACCCTAAAATCCAAGCTGATATCATTCTTCCCCCAAATTATGAGTAATTTCCCATTCACATTCTCCTGGCCTCCCCCCACCCATCCTTTTAGAAGCTTTACATTTCTTTGTCTTGTGCTTAGCAGGGAGTCTCACATGAAACCCAGCCTGAGACAAAGAGTTGCAAATACCAAGGAACCACCTGGGGATAGATTGATAGGGGAACTGAATTCCTGCCTGCAGAGGAAAGATCCCCCTAGAAGAGCCAGTCTGCACCAAATTTCTGTTGCAAGGAGCAGATGCAGAAGTTAGTCACTGAAGAAGGTTGTGATTCCAGCCAGAAATTCTGATGCCCTAGACTCTATATGGTGGATTTTTTTTAGACAATTCTTAAGAAGTCTAAAAGAAATGTGTATTACATGCTCTCCAGTTTCTCTTTGATGAACATTTGGAGACTTCTGTATACACTTACCACCTCTATTCTCACATTACAGTATTGGGCTTTAGATATTATAGATAGATGGGTATTCTATGTCTGCTAAAATTTATGCATTTGTTAATTTTCTGCATTAATATGAAAATCAAAAGGATTCTCTATCTGAGCTTCTGGGGTTGTTCCAAAAGTATCTCAGGTTACAATAAAATGTGTTAAGATAAAGTCTGCTCTCCCTTAGAAACAGAAAAGCCAGCAGTTATTTTAATTTATTGCTGCTACTAATTAATCTCAGCTCTGGTTTGTAAAGCCAAAAGCAAAGGTATCTTTTGCACTTCTTACACTAGCAAACGGCTTAACATGGAAGACATCATTATCAGTATGATTCATGATTTCAAATAGAGCCAGTGTAGTCTAATGGTTAATGCACCCAGGCTAGAAACTAGGATACTCAGTTTAATCCTGCCTTAGGCATGAAAGCCAGCTGGGTGAATCTGGGCCAGTCTCAGTTTCTGTTCTGTGGGTGGACTAAAAACCTGAGACTCTCTGCCTAATCAACCAGTGGAACAGCTTGCCTTCGGGGAGCCGCATCACTTCAGACTTTCAAGAAGAGATTGGACTGCCATCTGTCAGAAATGGTGTAGGGTTTCCTGCTTCGGCAGGGGGTTGGACTAAATGACCTACAAGGTCCCTTCCAACTCTGTTAATCTAAATCTAAAATCTTTCTTGGCAAGTCTCCCTTCTACTAGGAACCTGTTCCCAGAATGCCCATCTGTCTTTCCTCTGCATAATTCATTTCTGGAAAATCTACTAAATAGTTAGTATCCTGTTTTAAGTAAGCCAAAGCAAATGTAATTAATATAATCACATGTTCTTCTCTTATTTTACCCCAATCCTTCTCAGAGTTCTTACCTGTTTTGACAGGGTAAGTTTAAATGCATTATTAGGATAGATGCCTTCCACAGATGCATGCTGTGGTGTCATATAGCCTCTTAACAGGTGAAAATTACTACTGTTGTGGGAAAACACCAAGAAAACCTGTTTAAAGTAAGAAAGTGAACTTGCGAGACTGTGCACATTCAGATAACATTCATTATGGTGTATGGCTTAAGAATAAATCCACATTTTTACAGAAATTTCTCTGTGAAACTTGCCAACTACTAGAGATGCTATTTTAGTATTTGTTTTAGAACTCTTGTAATATCTGTCAATGACTCCCACCCTCATTAACCAGGAAAACAAGCCTAAACAAAAATTGTGGGAAGACAATGGTACTTTAAACAACGTAAAAAATAGCCATTTGTAAGCTATGTGAAGCAGCAGGCAGGAACCAGACACCATACTAAATGAATTTGCAGCAACTATAAACCACAGTAACTATGATGTCTAAACATAGAGAATAATCTTCCTCCCAAATCATCTTCATTAGTTATTTTCTTTCCTCCAAGCATCTATGGATGTACCAAAAAAGAATAATTTGGGGAATGTTTAATTCATTCCCAGAAGAAATGCTCCCAAAACTTTCTACTCCACTTGAGTGTAAAGAAACCAACAAAGCAAAAAAGGAATGTTGTCAAAATATATAACCCACTGTTTTCACAGAGCACAGGAAGTACCAATCTGCACATCAGGCTTCAACACTACTAATTTCTGTACACACAATCAGAGATGCCAGAGAAATTACAGTCTGAGAAATCACAATGCTTTCCCCACTCCTGCGATACTGAATTAGCAATATTTTAATGGACTGCCAGGCAACAATATACAACAGCAGTAACCACTTTTCTTTTCTTTTCCAGCATCTAAATCATGTAACTCAGCATCAGTGCAGATTTTTTTTAAGTATGACGTTTTGTTTTATTTGTCATCCCTATTTTTTTCCTGCTTAGATTACTTATTTTGCTTTTATTGCAATAGTAATAACTTTTTTAAAAAATTGCACATGGGTATTTATTTAGTAGGGAATCTAGTTTTTAAAAATGTTATTAGTGCGCAATTCAATTCACCATTTGGATTAGCCGATTAAAATTTAAGCACCGTGATTTGCTTAGCCACGGGTGCGCTCCCTCCCAAAGCCTGCAGCACCTAGCTCACCTAACGTGCTACCAAAACATTGAACCCAGAACTACATCAGTTGCACTTATTAATATAATCATTTTTTTCATTGTCCTGACTCTCCCGCTTTTTTATCCTGCCTGTTTTTTGTACCCCACTCCAGATCGCCAAAGGTGAGGCGCTTTCTTCTTCCCTAGCGCTTGGCCCAGAGCTAAGTCTTGTCGGTGGCGGGAGAGAAGCCGGGGGCGGGGGCGGCAGGTCTTCGTTTGAATGGAGCTAGGCGGGAGCTGGCTGCTCTCCCTCCTGCAGCGGCGTGCAGGAGGAGGAGGAGGAGGAGAAGGAGAAGGAGGGAGGCGCGGTGATGCAGGCGAGGCCTGCGCGCCGGAAGTGAGCGCCGACTGCGGGGAGAGGAAAAATCCCGGCCGGCGGAGGGGCTCGCCGACGCTTGCGCTGGCTGCGGTGGCGCCGACTGAGAGTGCGGCTGAGTGGCATCTCGCGCGGGGAGGAACCTTCGTCTGGCTCCGCTTCCAGAGCGAGCGAGAACAGCGCAGCCACAGCGGGAAGGGAAGCGAAGGAAAGGGAAGCAAGCAGCCTGCTCCGCCACTCAAGCCAGCGGCCGCCGATAGCAACAAGGGCGTTGGGAGAGAAGCAGAAGCGCCGCCGCCGCCGTGAGCACTCTCTTTCCTTCGCCCGGGAAAAAGGAGGGGAGGGCAGATCGAATCACCCCGTCTTCCCCCGCCCCGCCCCCCATTTTCGCCTTTGGAGGCTTCGCGAAGGAGTGCCTGCCGTCTCCAGGCTGTTGAGCCCCGGGTGGGGTGACGAAAGCCGAGTTGGGGTGGCTGCGCCGCTGCTTCGGTCCGGAGAGGCTGCCTTAGGCGAGCAGCTTTTTTTTTTTTTTCCCTGACTCGGAGATGGGGGGCTGGGGGGAACACCCATTTTCTCCCGACGGGGCAGGGCTGACAAGCCCATTCATCCAACTAAACCTGGGATAAGAATGCAAATACCCCTCTCCATTTCTCCCCGAAATCTTTTAAGAAATATACAATTTCAAGAAATGCAGGAGCGAGGTTGAAGGCTAGTTGTCGTGCAGACTCTTCTCTTTTATATGAGGAGTGGGTCGAAGAGCGCCGGGGTGGTTACTGCGCATGTGCCTATGGAAATAGAATCCCTAACCACCCCTAGGAGAGATACTATACTGGGGAGGGGGGATGTTAATTATTCCTTCATGAGCAGGAAGGGATAGGCTTGAGGGAAGAAACGTTACGTCCTTTTCTCGTTTATGAGTGTATTAAACTACTGCCTGTGGATCCATCTTCTCCCCTTTCGCGCCTTCCTTCTGGAAGCAGTTAACGTTTAATAGGGTTTGCCTAGTCTCAGTTCGGGCCTCCTTCTGTCTGAAATCTCTTCCACTGGCATTTGTAGTGATAGCTGTCAAACGGGCAGAGAGATTCAAGCGGAATAATCAAAAAGCAAATGCTACTTGCAAAAGGGATTGTCCAGCACTGAGGCAGAAAAAAAATACTGTTACAGTGCTGAGATACAGAGATTTTGCTGCTTCCAATGAGACTCCACCCTGTGGAGCTTGAATGAATATAGTTTTCATCTCCAGTTTCCAATAAACATACGTAAATTTGTATGGAATTATTCAAGAATCCAACACTGGTTAAGTGATAAAAGTTAATAAGAGTTGATTGCTATGCACCATGCCTTTTAGAATGTCTTCTTCGCATACCTATTTTTAAAAATAATGATATGATAGGTCACTGAAATATCTTGAAATTGTAGCTGGTTACTTTCATTAAAGCTAAGATGTTATTGACTAGCGAAAATTGCTGGTTAGTGATAGAGAAATAGATTATTGTCTCTTAATATTTGATCTTGGCAGTGATTATTTTTGCAGTAATATAGTAATGTTGGCATGTGCAAAAAGGAATAAAATGTAATTTTTAGATAAGTATAACTTAGAACAGTTTCTTGAAAAATAAGTTGACATTTTAAAAAACTACTTAGTTTCCTAACAGTTTGTCTTGGCCACTGGAGCTGAAATTAATACACAAATGAAGGCAAATATATATGTCCCAGGATAATGTTGCAGGATCCAATCTGGGTCAGTCACTGGACTGGACCCAGATTGGATCCTGTGAAATTTAATACAGATTTATTACAGCACAATAATTATAATAGAATCTGAAAGCAGCAGAGAAAAATCCTAAAAAATGCTACTAGTTGCAGTTAAAAAGGGAAAACTAAACATTTTTTTGGCTGGTGCTGAAAAATAGCACCATTGACTTTTCTCAGTTTGATACTACATAGCCGAGAGTTATGAATGCAGAGGCTTTAATGATTATCTCAGGTAGAAAAATATGCTAAGAGGTAGTACTTGAAACATTGCTATGAAGTCTAGCATTAACATTTTGATTTTGGCTGAGAGGTTTACTGGTGGATGTGAGATAACCATATTTTTCCAAAAGGAAGATGATCCTGTATTGATTTACTTCTCTACAAAAGGCAATATAATCTGCCTCTATTGTCACAATGTCAACAAATCTAAGATGATGCTTCTGTTTTAAAATTACCATATAATATTCAGGAGTATGTGTGGACCAGGTTTCCTTTCAATAAATACTAGACAAGCTATGACCCGTTGGATCATCCTGTGATGTGGCATAATTGGTCTGGCTTTTTTTTTTAACCTGAATGCTGGATGTTCATCATCTCAAGAGTATGTCATGAGACCATGGGACACTGCAATGTCCATAAATGTGGAAATAAACTGCTCTGATCATGGTGGAAATTTCAATTCCATAGGAGTAATGGACCCGGGCGGTTTTTTATGCATTCTTTAAATAAGAGGATTTGAAGTACATTATATCAAAACTTGTTGCAATATAATATACCAGGAGCAGGGACTTCATGCTGGTTTCCCCATTGACTTTGCTTATGGGAAACTGTCAGGGAACATTGAAAATCACAATGATGTGACCACAGCTGACTGTGGTGTTACTGCAGTAGCCGCAAGTTTGCCAATACAACTGATCTGAAGATCCTTGAAATTTCAGTTCAATGGGAATAAAGGGTCCCAAAGTTTGTATGCATTCTTTACATTAGCACATTTGAGGTATCTTGATAAAAAAAATTGCTGCCCTATGATGCACCATTCCTGTTAATTGAAGATTACAAACAGACAAATAGAGTTTAGTGGTATATAGATAGTTATTAAAACTCAGTTGCAGACACTGGATAACATTTTCAGGCCGTTTTCAAGGGCAACCCTACACATAATGTGTTGTGGCCATCTAAATGAGAAATTAGAGATCACAATCATGGACAAGCTGTTTCCATCTAGGAAAGGTTGTAGCTGGGAACCATTCTATACCAATATTACAATCTTGTCTAGATTAAAGTTTAGTTTATCGATCTTCAAGTCCATGTAGTATGATGATGATCAGGTACTTCTACTGTCTCATCAGGAATTGCTAAAAAAAGAGAAACTGCTAGCACTGTATATTAGATCGTTGAACTTCACTTTCATACTGCACTTTCAATAGCTGTTTAATATGCAATAGAGTTCTGCAGAGCCCCAAAGAATAAATACCATAAGCTTGACCAAAAGTCCCCCAGTATGAGATAAGCCTCACAAAGCAATATTTCCATTGGACAAGTTTCCTAGAAGGGTACCATGGTTGATAATATTGAAAGCTGTTGGAATACCAAGGGAATTTAAGAGGATTGCATTCACCAACCCCATATGATGGTGAACACAGATGTGTTTTCAAAACTGTGCCTAAAGATTAGTTGAAATGTATTGGGAAAATCTATTTAGTTTTAGAATGTCTGGGTATTTTAAATGGTATTTGTTAAAAAGTGGTGAAATACAAAAGAAAAAAAGTTTACATTAAATAGTGAATTAACAGTAAAGGAAAAAAAAACCTTTAAATATGTTACAGTAATTGAGCTAAACACAATAATAAAATAATTAATAGAAAGAACAATTCATTTGATAAATACCTATGTCATCCTCCCTATTTTGGCTAAGATCAACTGTAGTGGGAACATCTGGATGTGATCACTTACTTATCAATCTTGCCAAATCCATGATAAATTCACTTTAGACTTGAATATCCATAATCACAGTCATGTATAGTTTGGTTGTATTGAATATTTTAAGTCAATATTAAAACTACTTAAGTCCAACTTGAAAGTTTTAAGAAATGTATAAAATCTCAAAATCTCTTAATCATGCAAGATGTTACAAAAAGCAGACTGGAGGAAAGGCTACTTAGTACTGGGGACATGATAAAATTAAGACTTCAAAAGATTGTCATCTAGCTTGATAAATAATTTATATGCTTTTTTTATAGGCTGCCTTTCCTTTTCCTCTTAATGTTCATATTTAAAACTTGTAATCATATAGTGGAAAATGGATAGTGGGATTCAATTCATTATTGTGTGGAGGGATATACTGTATAGTATCATAGAAACATAGGTTGGAAAGGGACCTTGGAAGTTTTCTAGCCCAACCCCCTTGCCCAAGGCAGGAGACCTTATTTCATCACAGACAAATGGCTGTCCAATCTTTTCTTGAAGACCTTCAATGACGGAGCACTCAGAATTGTATATGTGACAGAAATGCTATATTAATTGTTGTTCAATTTTAGATCTCTGTTGCTGAAAAAAAGTTATATCGGGGTGTCAAACTCAATTTCATTGAGGGCCGCAGTGGTTGATCTCAGAGGGCTGGGTGGGTATGGTTGACTGGGTGGGTGTGGCCAACTGGTTGAGCATAGCCAGTTGACGCCACTCCAAAAACTGCTGGCATGTTTCCTCTTCATGCTGAATAGACCAGACCGAAGCCAAGCTGGCCCGATCTTTCCTCTTCGCATTGGGTAGACTGGGCCGAAGCCGCACTGGCCTGATCTTTCCTCTTCGCACTGGGTAAACCATGATGGCCCCGCAGGCCAGATCTGACCACATCCGCATCCGGCCCACGGGCCTTGAGTTTGACACCCCTGGTCTATATAAGTGAAGGATGAAGAGAAGGATAAGAATGTGGAAAATGCTGAATCAGAATCTAGTGGCTCAAATGTGTTTTTCCCTCTCTCCAGGAAAACTAACAATGTTGGCTGTTAATGTGCATATTTTGGCTTTGCATGCAGTATAGCGCACTGCTTCACTTACCTTGCCAAATTGGTTCCAAACAGATATTCCAAGAAAAGAACAGTAGGGAACAGTTCCATTTTTTAAGCATGTAAATAGGAGTGTATTGCTGAGCTGGACTGCATTCCAATGTATACTTTATTTGGTAATAAGGTGTAAATTCCATACATGCATAGGATCAGATTACAAATATATTTATTTCTTGTGATATTTTAAAATATTTAGTTAATTTTATATTTTGATACACATGTCTTTCTGTTCTACTAATATGTATCTAAAGAAACTAGGTATAGCATTTATATCATCAGCTAACGTAATATTTATGCTAAAGTTGGCTATATTTAGTGTGCAGGATAGTAACCTATGTGTGATGCAAACAAATGGAGTGAGTGGCAAGGGATCAGAATGTTAGTCTAAATGGGCTGACTGGTGAGGGCTCAGAATGTTAGTCAAAATGAGACAACCCGAGACCATTGCATCATTGCTTAGACATGTTTCCTTAGCTAAACAGAAAAGCAGAATAACCAAGGGCGGGGAAGAAAGCAGTGGGAGCTGGACTGACTTCTTGCCAGCTTTCCCATCGCTTTTTCTTGTAGGAAGCCAGCAGGGAGTGTTAGAAATACAATCATGTGACTGCAGCAAGGTGGTGATGTGGCAGCACTGGACTGGCCACAACTTTGTCAATTTCAATCCCACAGAAGTCATGGGTTCTGAATTTGGGAAGCATTCTTTCATTTAGCGCATTTGAGGTATGCCAATTCAAAAAAAAAGTTGCTCTATGATGTACCATTTCATCCAACTGAAGGTTACAGTGAAACACAAGAATTCTAGTAGAATATAAATAGGGTAAATGGTAAGAGATCAGAATGTTAGTCACATTTGGTTTCAAGGGATTCTACCAAGCAAGAACTGAAGCTTGGAGGAAAGGGAGCAGAGATAAATAAATTTGCCTTACTTTCAGATGCTGGCTATTTGCTGTAGTTTGTGGTGTTTTCTATGCTTCTGTCATTAGAACTAGAGTTGTGACCAGGTGGATTTGCGTCCAGGAGAACTGATAGATCCAGAATGTGAATCTCAAATAATACAAATAATCTAGAATAAATTAGTTTTTCTTTAAAGAAAAAGATAAGTATTGAAATTGTTGTAAGATAAATATGGAAAGCAAATCCTTTCCCGGTCCACCCATATTTCTTGGAAGACATGATCTTGAACTCAGACACTTGCCTTCTTTTATTCTCCATTCTCTTCTTTGTGGATGTGAAAATATCCTAACTGATGTTCCCATGCTCTCATCATTACTGTTTTTCATTCTCACCACCCTTGAAAGACACAGCATTCTTCACCCTTAGGGGCTTCCTGTACATTGGATTTCTCAGGCACAGAATCTGAACTTAGATGTCACTTCCAGTGCATATTGTACATAGCATCCAAACATTATTCTTACTAAGTCAAAACATTAAGTTAATATGCACTTTTGTTAGTAACATATAGTAACATTTGTATCAATTACTCAAGGACATTGGTTGATTAATTTCTTTGTCCTGTATAGATTTCAGGAGAAATTGCATTTGTTCTGTCAGTTATTTTGAATCATGAATCTGAATGGTTTTTCACCATTGGATTATTAAGGATGATTTGCTTACTTTTATTTGTTATGACAATTTCAGAGTATTTTCCCATATACTTTCCCTGGCATAAAATAAATTTTTCACATCTGTGGAAACCCATAAATATTGTAGCAATTCTACATATTCCTTCTGTTATAACTTTCAGTAGGACTATGGAGATTTCCGTTTTATTTTGTTGGTGTCAATTTTTCTTCCAGAAAACCTTCCTAAATTCCTGTTTTCTGTTGAAGTATATGATAGGGACCAATGGATTGTTCTGTGTTGTCATCTCTGTAGTCGGGGAGAGCAATCTAACCTCAGTAAGGGAAAAACTATGGCCATAAATCCCCTGGCAATCTGAGACTCCTTTGTCTCAAAAAGGGCAAAAGCGAAACAACAGAGGTTGTAGTTGTACACAGAAAGGCCAAAGGGCAAAGACCATATATGTTCTCCCAACCAGTGCTATCCCACCTCTGGCTGTGCACCCAGCAAGGCAAGAAATTACTCCTATGCTTCAGAAATGATGGAGAAATCATTATACTCTGATGGACTTACGGTGGCTTTAAATGTCTTCAGTTTTACAATATCACACCATTCCAAAGTGAATGATAGAATGCTCTGTAATTTGAAAAATCTTATTATTTTTGGTTTCCTATTAAACTATGTCCTCACTGAGGACTTTCTGCTTATGTGGCAAACAGTTTGTTTGGATTTATTTTGCTATACAGCTTTAAAAAATAATTTGGTCTTGCTTATGATTTTTTCCCCATCTTTTTTCTGTTCGAATTTGTTTTTTTGTACCAAATTAGTATTCCGTGGAACTTTCCCAAGAGCCAGTTTCCATGAAACATAGAAAGCAGCTGTGCAAAGCAAAATGTGTAAAAGTTGTGGATCACTTTGAATGAAAGTACAGTCCTCTGTTCTGTATGTTTTATGGCTGCGGTGCAAATCCACACTGGTTTATCTCCTGCTTATACCAGTTTTGTTTATTTCATTATCATAGTGGCCCAGAATATACTTATCACCCACTTCCTTGTTACTAACAAAATAGATTAGGGCTGGTAACGGTCCAAAATGTCAGGAGGGTCTCTTCTGCAATTTTCAACATGTATTCATCAACAAATAGATGTTGTAGGAACATTTGTATATGAAAAGAAAACATGAACAAATTATTTAAACAGCATCATATGATCTTGTACGCCATTGTGTGGTATATCCTTCTTTAATACATACAGTATTGCTTTTCTCTTTCAGTGCTACCCCCTCAACTCTTTCTTTTACAATTTCTGTCCAGACATAATGTTAAGGCCGTTTATCTGCAGTACAATTTACCTTTTTACATTAGCTCCCTAATTTCTTTGAGATATAGCTTGGATTGAATATATAGGAAGTAGGTTTTTCTTTTAATATTGCTTTTAAAATGTTCATATTTATTTCAGGTAGAATTATTCA
Organism: Oxyrhabdium leporinum; assembly: GCA_032468155.1. NCBI lineage: Eukaryota > Metazoa > Chordata > Lepidosauria > Squamata > Cyclocoridae > Oxyrhabdium > Oxyrhabdium leporinum. Next base: position 149,441 of record JANHFL010001667.1, on the reverse strand, counting down.
CTTAATAAGATGCAAAACAGAAGTATTACTGGCTCTGTAATTCATTTTTTCTTTGTATTATACTTACATTTACAGAGAAGTAAGTCAGACAAATTCTTCTAGCTAAGCCATTATTGGTATTCTAGAAATATGTGCTGACATAGCTATGTGCTGACATAGCTATGATTCTACTGTATATATGGGTAAATAAAATCCTCTTAAGATGCCTTCCAGAATAAGTTCTTTTGAAATAATTACAATATTACTTAAAGCATTAAAATTTGTATAAACATTTTCTAATCTGCACAACAATAAAGTGGAATTTATAAATACTTTGGGAATATCAGTATCCATTATTTCAGCTTACTGCAGGCACTTAAAACCATGTTGGGTATAAATGTTGTAGGCATGTGAGAATGACCTTGAGAAACGGGGGAAGCCAGGGGAATGGTTGGACCTGAGGCAGTTTAGCTTGCAAAAGGAATATGGACAACATTGGCAAATGTCTCAGAGGAGACCTTCCCTAGCTTCTTGTTCTGTAAAATCAAAGGGAGAGAAGTGTATTTTCAGACTTGCAGTTACCTTACGTTACTTTACTGCTAATGTTACTTTACCTAATAAAGTAGAATCAGTCCATCTGGTTGTGCTTCCTGTCTGGACAATCTCAATAGGTTGACAGATGTATAGAAATGCTTGAGAGAAGAGGAATACCTTTGCATGATGCTGAAAACTAATGCAGCAATATCCAGACTTGACTCTCTGAGAGAAGCTATGTGTTTTTTTTATAACTCAAAAGATTCTCCGTTGTATCTCCCCTACTCTTACTTGGCAAGGGCATCCAGAGGAGATTATTTTCAGTTGGGTCAGACTGGATATCTGATGGAGATAGTCACAGGAAGAGCACAACTATCAGTCTTGAGTTACTAATCTTGTGCATCTGTTTTGATCTAGACAAAGTTTACAAACATTGCTATGGTATTGGTGCCATCAGTTGAAAATAAAACATCTGGGCTTCTTTGAATTTCTTCAAAGTAAACAGTAGGGGTGGTAAAACTGATTTGAGAAAGCACTTGACACAGTTTTGAATTATGTTGCTACATTCTGGGGACCTTAATAATGGAATAAATATTATTGAAATTCAATGCCAATCTCCTTCTGACTAAACTACATATGCCAGCAAAACAAGGGCTATAATATTTTTTCCTTTTTAATGCTACAGAAATTGGGATTGTAGAGGGAGAACTTTCTCCTGTGAATCCACTAGTGATGACTGGCAGTGAATTCTATATTTAATCATACTTAGATAGTCAAAATAAACAAGACTTAAGTTATACTGTAGAACAACTCTGGATCAAATCCAATGTATCTCATGATTTTACTTGTCTTGAATCGTATAGAAATATATGTTTGTGACTTCCGGGCTGTCGTTGCGGCAGGATCAACACAGGGGAACGGGGCTCTGTATCCCCACGTCAACTCTTCTCCGTCGGGCCCGATGAGGGGCTGAAGTCACCCTGTAGGGGTGACAGATAAGGAGGGGCACCCTGCAGGTCGTGGAGAGCAGCGGCTCTCCTGCTGGACCCAGGGTTTTTCCCTCTTCACCGAAGACAAGGCGGCCAAAATGGCCACCGCAAAGCCGTGACAGCCGAAGGAACCAAGATTGTGCTGGTGTGGTGAGAATGGACAGTGATTGGAGCTGGGTGAGGTGATTTTCAATTGTGCTTAGGACTTGACCCTAAAAGAAAATTAATCCAAAA
>JANHFL010001667.1:82922-109344 GCA_032468155.1 Oxyrhabdium leporinum | reverse complement strand
GGCTCCAGCACCGGTCTTAGCTGTTCCTCGACTGTCCCAGCTTCATGGCAGCCATCTTTAGGCTGCCTCTTCTCATCGCGGCTGAGAGGGGAAAAAAAGCCCCAGGTCAGGCAGGAGAGATGCGGCTCTCCACGACCTCACAGGGCACCCCTCTTTGCTTCACCGCCCCTACAGGGCAGCTTTGGCTCCTTTTGGAGCCCACCAATGGGGAGAACTCAGCACTGGAGTGCAGAGACCTGCTCTCCATGACTGATCCCGCTGTGACATCAGCCAGAAGTCTCCAAACTGAAAGGAAAAATCAGTTCAGTCAGAAAACAGACTCCTGTGATTTTTTTTGCTCCTTCATAGCTTGTAAAATGTATGTATGTTAAAAAGTGCCTTATGGGGTTATTGTCAATTAAAAAGGGGAAATATAAAAAGGTTGTTTTATTGACAGAGGGTTTTTTTATATCTTTTTTTGTATGTTGCCTTGAGTTGCTTTGGATTATAGAGCATTTAATTATAGAATAAATACAGTCTGAAAATGGTATTTAATGGTGAGAAAGAAATGATGATTTCATTTTTAGAAGCACAAAGAATTTAAAGCAATTATAGCCAGGTTTTTTTCAGACTAATTTCCATCAAAAATGTAGTAATGATTGTAGTATCAAGCAATGGACTTATTAAGTCATTATGAATGGATTGACCCCAAATTAAAGTATTATAAATGTTTGAAGAATAGTTACCAACTTTTAAATTGGGCTAATATTCTCGTGCTGGCTAGTTAGTTTTACTAATCAATATTATTTTAAGATAAAATAGAACAGGTTTTTTCAATTAAATGTTTTGTTCTTTAATGTGTAAAAAGAAAAGTCTCAAATTATCACAAGAAACCTAAAATATTGAGTAGGTGGTCAATTTTTATATGTGAACCGCCCCGAGTCCTTGGAATGGGGCGGTATATAAATTTAATAAAATGAAATGAAAAAATGAATTCACTCTGCACGCATGGCTTCTTTTTTATTCACAATTCAATCACCACAAAATCCTCCACAATTATTCCTACTTTTTCATTCTAAATTATTTTTATATTTTGAAGAAATCACTCCAAAGTGAAGGGAGTGGAAAATGTTCACCAAAAGAAGCTATTCTTATCAAAATATTGTTACTTCACTAATCTGAATATGAATATTTAAATGGTTTCCAATTATTCATTGGTAGGACTTTGAAATGTCAGCAACAAACATGTATTGCTTGAATTGTGTTAAAATGAATTACAGTAGATACTGATGGAGAACTGATGGCTCGTATTATTTCATATCCAGCTTATTTTTATTTTACTTATCTATTTGTATCCCACCTTTATTATTTTTAAAAATAACTCAAGGTGGCAAAACATTCCAAAATACTTTCTCCTCTTCCTATTTTCCCCACAATAACCACCCTGTGAGGTTGATTGGGCGGAGAGAGACGGACTGGACCAAAGTTACCCAGCCGGCTTTCAAGGCTAAAGTGGGACTTGAACTCATGCTCTCCCGCTTTGTAGCCTAGTGCCTTAACCACTAGTTCAAACTATTCCTCTGCAACAATTAAGGATTGGATTTAATTCTGACTATTAAAGAATTGGGGATAAAATCAGCAGAGATGGGCTGTTCCTTTGTTTTAGTATTTGTATTTTAATGTTCTTGCCTCTTCCTTTAAAGTTATACTCCATTCTTTTGAACTAAAAGTTTCAGAAATAAAACTTTCTCTGCACTTTGGTCATTGTCACAGAAATAGGCTTTAGGGGAGTTATCTAATAATACTCAGCTCCATGTTGAGACATTGACACTGACAGTTTCGTGTTTTTTTTAATTTGCAAATCTATACTATTTTCTGAATTTCTTTCTTATCTTAAACAAACATACAATATTATCCATGATGAAGATCCATAATATAGACTTGAAATTATTTTCATAGTTCATTATAATTTTCCCTACTGCTGCTTAATATTTGTGCATTTTCTGATTTATAATTTGTTTCAGTAAGAAGGAGAAGTTGATAAAAGGATGTGACTCTGTGACTTAATATAGACACATATAAATAATTGAGGATATTGTTCTACCTTCCAAAATTGCCAAAATTATTTATCTACTGCTCTGTGTATTCTTTAAATGCTTTATCCAAATATTTATCTGTAATTTGTACTCTGATTAACTTTATCCTGGTCAAAATGTATAATCAGATGAGGTTGTTGAAGATTGTATACTCAGTCATATAGTCAGAGTAAACATGAGAATATGAAACACAAAGATTGGATATATTAAAAAATGATACATTTTTTATTTGAAAAATATATCTAAGGTGGAGAGGATGCAACCAGTAGGTGCTATGATTCTTTCATTTTAAAATATATTTGGAGATTTTAGAATATTTATGCTTGTGATTTAAAATAAGATTGTAAAATTTCTAGACAGTTGTGAAATCACTAGGATGGGAATTAAATAAATAAAAGTAGCTAATGAAAAAGTGCTTGTCTTTTTAGAAATTGACCATAAAATCATATTTGATGCATCCATAGTAAAAGTATGATTGATTCATAAATTAAAGTTTGGGTGGGTGATTTTGCTTTAAAAAAAAACAGATGAGAAAGAATATAAAGGTATGCCTGTGGTAAATACTAATGTACCAATGATGAAATGTACTATAGTATATTGTATTTAGATACTATTCAGTTCAGTGAATTCAAATCTCAGAATGATTAATGTACAAGGCTGGTTCGATCTTAATTTTCATGACCAGAAAAAATAACATTAAAACACAACAAAAATCTTAACAATGTTGTCATAAGAAAGTAGATGTACCAATCACTTGTTCTTCCAGAAAATGGATGCACTGACATAATCTATAATCTATCCATAAAGCCTGATTATCCCAAATATTTTTTAAAAACTTCCATTTGCAATCTAAGATGTTTTTATTTTCTATACAAAGTGCTGAGTTGTTGGGAATATTTTTTCCATTTGAGCCCATACGAGATTATGCTACAGAACTCTTTCTCTAATTTTGTTTTCAAACTACATGAAATCTTTTTTATATTGGATATGATGAGCTTTTACCCCACCTCCAGAATGTTGTTTCCTTTGTAATTGTTTATTTAGATACTGTTTCAGGCCTCATTTATCTTTGCTGTTATCCATTTACTCATTAGTTTCATTGAAAATTACTATGTTTCTGATGAACATTTCTTTTGCTAGCTGTTTCCTTTTTCACTATTAATTAGACAGTAATACAGACGGAACTTGAAGAGGCAGGTGGCAGCTATAGGGAGCTAGGGAAAAATTCAGAAGTCTTCATGAGAATAGAAAAGGCAGCATACAGTAAATGTTACTATACTGTAAAATTTCTGTGCTCAAACAGGTGCATTTGAATAGCACATACTTTTAAAATATAATATTCTAAACTGATGGGAAGTTTCCTGTAAACATTAGACTAGCATGCGATACCTTTTTGAATAAGTCAAAAGTACTTTTGAAAGAACTTTTACAGTAGAAGTCCACTTCATAAAATTCTGTCTTTTGTCTTTACTTTCTTTCTTTGAAGTATTCTGTTGGAGAATATAATTGGGAAGGGGGAAGACAGGAAAAGCATTGATACATTGATATTTATGTGTGTGTGTCCAGTCCACATATATCGCTCAGTGTTAAAACAAAAATTATTTTCCCTAGGAGGAACAGGCTGCTAAATTGAAGGCTGAAAAGATCAGGGTTGCTTTAGAGAAGATTAAAGAAGCACAAGTTAAAAAGGTAAGTTGTTCTTGCTTAAAAATTTTAAAGTCAATACAAACAATTAGTTCCTACTGAGGAAAATATGCAGCATTAAAACTCTTGTTTCTTAGGTTATATTTCTAGTTCTACAATTTATTTTGCACTGCAATTCTAGTTATCAAGCAATGTTAACATATTCAACTTGGACTACAGCAACAGAAAGTTCCCTTTTAATGATTCCAGGATGTGGGTTATATCCAGTTATATCTATTCACCCTATCTCAGTTCCGGTTTAACTCCTGCTACATAGGCCTCAGGGTATCTTTGCAGGGCATCAAAGAGATCCACAAAGATAGGAGCTAGTTAAGGGCAGAATCATCTCAAACTAACAAGAGTTGGAAATGTTAAATTATACTTACTACTCATGTAAAAATCAGATCATTGAAAATTAGAATCTAGTAAAGGTACTCCTTGCTTAACAGTAGTAACTGGGACTGGGAATGCAGTCATAAACCATGATGTCAACATGACCACACTGACTTACAACAGCAGCTGCAGCAGTCCCAATTGCCTTCATTAGACAAATCCCACATGGTTGCAGATTGTGCTCACATGATCATCATTTGCAACCTTCTGCCAGCTTCCTCACTGACTTTGCAGTGAAGGTGATGAATTGCAATCACATGACTCTGGGATGCTACAACATCATAATTATGAAGTAGTTACTGAGTTCCCAAAACATCATCCTATGAATGCTGTGACAGCCTCAAATATGAGGACTCCCTCTTTCAGTGCCATTGTAATATTGAACACTTGATGAATGAGTGGTCATTCAATAAGGACTACCTGTACTGAGTAGAAAGTTTGTTTCAAAATTTCATCAAAATTTAATGCCTTTTCCTATATTTCTGCTACAGCTTGTGATAAGAGTCCACATGTCTGATGACAGCTCGAAGACAATGATGGTAGATGAACGACAGACTGTAAGACAAGTGTTAGACAACTTGATGGACAAATCACATTGTGGATTTAGCTTAGATTGGTCCTTGGTAGAAACCATTTCTGAATTACAAATGGGTTAGTAATTCAGATTTTTTGACAGTACAGAACTTTTATAATGTATGATCTTGTTTCACTTGGTTCGCTCTTATTCCTGATTTCAGGGCAGTGTTTGTACATATGTGTATGTGCCTATGTGTATATTTTCTAGTCTTTCTTTAGGTAGCTGGATTGCTTGGGGCAGACTTTTCTTTGCTTGTAACTTTTTCTAAAGATCCTTTTATAATTCTGGAAGTCCTGGGTTTGCTAAAACTTCTATAATATTTTGGTGTTACCACTTTGATTACTTAACCACAAGCTTTCAATAGACCAAATCAGAAATACAATAATAAAATAGTCAAGACTTGGTTTTCCTTGGGAAAGATACTAAATTGGATACAGATATATATTTTACCCATACACGTTTTTATCCACATTTTTATTTAAAAATCAACAGCATATTTATTACAAAAGGTTGATGTTCTTGCTATTTTGAGCCTGTTAAAGATACCCTTATATAGATAGGGCCTTTACGTTACAGCTTCAGTATATAATTTGTTTTCATCTTTTTGTATACAAAGATTTTTAGTATTCTACTTAAATATTGGGGTGCATTTTAAATAGAAACACATTTGAAATATGGTGCAATCTGTTGGTTTTGTTATTATTGTAATTCATTTCCTTTCATAGAATTAAATTGAACATATTAAAAATACATTATTTGCAATAAGAATATACCTGTAAGATTCCGTTTTCTGTACTCTTATATATGAGTAGTTCATTCCCCTTTTGAAAAAATGTTTCTTTATATTTTTCACAATAATGGAGTGATAATTCATTCCATTGGTACATAAAACAAATCTGTATTGATTTTAGATTGCAGGATAAAAGTAAGCAAAATCAGAACCATGGAGTTGGACTTCATCCATGATTGAAATTGTAGCCTCCTAATTCCATGAAATGATTATAATGAATACACACAGATTCAATTGTATGCAAAATAGGTTTGTAGAATATGTTCTCACAAGTAAAAAAGCACATATATTTATTTATGCATTATAGAAACCATGTACTTGGAAAATTGACTTTTACCTGTCTTTAGTAAATATGAAAGATATATGTTCTTCAATTTTACTTTTTTATTAATATGCATTGTCATTGACATTAGGAAAGGACTTTAGACTATACAATTAGATGACTTGATTTTGAATTTAAAGTGGTTGTTATATTTCTGTAATTATGCAGAGAGGATTTTTGAAGACCATGAAAATTTAGTTGAAAACCTCCTGAACTGGACAAGAGATAGTCAAAACAAACTCATGTTTGTTGAACGTATAGAAAAATATGCTCTTTTTAAAAATCCCCAAGTAAGTATAATGCTCTTCCATCAATCTTGTATTATTGTCACAGACCAGAATAAAAATTAAAATACTAAAATAAAACAAAACAAGACATAATGTATGATGTATTAAAATTAATGATGAATTCATCAATGGCTGGAAATAAAGCTCTTTTTTCTACTTTTGATCATGCATTGTGGCTTAAACATGCTTTATGGTGGTTTTTCTACATGCTTAATGCACTAAGATTTATTAAATATAATTTATTGAAACCATAACTGTGATCTGAAAGGGAGTATTTCTTAAATTTATTTTGATGTTTCCATTCCCCTCCTAATAAAGTTCTGAGAAACATTAAAAATATATTTGCATTTAAATTTCTGACCAGGTTTTTGTATCTGAGAATAAACATACCTGCCTTAACCTGCCTTTAGACTTCTATTATTCCCATACATTTATATCTGTTCCATATAGAAAAGATTAGTTCACAAATAGCACTCTTTATTAGCATCAGGAAAAGATGAGACTAAGATAACTTTTTCATTCCTATTATTTTATATTCGTCAACTATAGCTTCTAATTTCTCTGTTGCAGAATTATCTTCTTGGGAAAAGAGAAACCTCTGAAATGGCAGACAGGAACAAGGAAGTACTACTGGAGGTAAGTTGCTAAGAGAGTAACCACTTCACTATGGGCTACAAAAGGGAAGTCTGCTGTATGACTATCTTGAAACAGTGCAGAACTCACCCGCATAATTCAACATTAAAATCTATCTGCCACGTGAAAAATGAAGAATGTTGTAGTATTCATCTGCCATAATTGAGATGTTTGGTGAGGAAGTGTCACTTACTTAGAAATAGGACCAAACTACAAACTTGGAATAGTAGAAAAGTATGTTTTTCAGAAAAGTATTTTTCCAGAAAACTTTCTCTATCTCGGCATGCTTAAATGACTGAATCTTATACCAGGATTAGGGAGCTAAACTTGCTTAAGTCATCCAAGTCCCTGTAGGCCAGGATACCTATCCTTTTGGCTGAATTTCCCCATCCTCATTCTAAGAGACAGAAAAGGAAATACTGAATAGACAACTAAGGCAAAACTTTATATAAAGTTTTTACATAAAGTTTGTTTTTCACAATTCCTTTATCCATATGTTCTAGGAGTGTTTTTGTGGAAGCTCAGTAACAGTGCCAGAAATCGAGGGAGTCCTATGGCTGAAAGATGATGGTAAAAAATCTTGGAAGAAACGTTATTTTCTTCTGCGAGCTTCTGGAATCTACTATGTTCCAAAAGGAAAAGCAAAGGTGAAATCCCTTTTGAGTCTCATATAGTTCTCATCTCTTCAAATGGGCTTGACTGTGACTTTTACTAGCTAAAACACACTATAAAATGCACTTTTATGATTTATGAAGCAGGCATCAAAATATCACATTGCACTGGGAATGTTCATAGCTGAGCTTCACTTTCAAATTGACTAGCAGTCTGAAAAAGATTCTGAGTTTGAAACAATGGATTTCAGGATTCCATCGCGAATGTTTCAAAATTTTGTGCTGAACCTAGATGAAACAAGCATATTCCAGCAATTGTAGCTGTAGGTATATATATAAAAAATAGAACCCCAAAACTTCATTGGAGTAATGTACACAATATTGATGATTTCTTCCAAGGCTGGATCTATCAGTTAAAAATTCACCTAATCTTCAGAGGGTATTATTAAATAATGGTAGTGATTCTTAATTACTATCAAAGGGATACATCAGTTGTGTATGCAGTGAAACCTTTATTAAACAGACTCTGTTTAGGAGACTTCAGATGCATCTGACCAAATTTCTGCCCAGACTTCCTCCCAAAATAATGGTCTTGTAGCCAAAATATAGTAACACAAACAAGGCATTTACATTTTTATTGATTATATATTATGTTTATGTAATGATACCATGATGCAGATCTTTGAAGAGGATTGTGATTTGTATCATTTGCATATTGGTGTACTACAGAAATAACATAAATGTTTGCAAATTATGTAATACGCAGTTCAGTGGACATTTGGGAATAATGGATGAGCCATCCCTCTCATCCATATTTTGAGAGGAAGTAGTGGTTAAGATGTTGGGTTAGGTTTTGCTCTACCATCAAACACAAAAACTCATTAGACTGATAACTTTCACGCTCGACCCAACCTGCTTCACAGAGATGTGCTGGAGAAAAAGGAGACAATGCTTTATACACTCTTAAACAAAAAGACAAAATATAAATTTCATCAATAAATAGATACAAATAATGTTTCTGTTATATAAAGGTTGCTTGATTAATTTAGTTGAGCATGTACAGTACTGTGCAAAAGTGGTATAAATTAAGAATGCTTTCAAAAATAGAAGTGTTAATAGTTTATTTTTATCAATTAACAAAATGGAAAGTAAACGAACATAAGAGAAATCCAAATCAAATCAATATTTGGTGTGCCCAACCTAATGTATTGTACTTTTATATAGTACTGTATGTAGACAGTAGCCTTGACAGAATTGATATGTTGTTGATATGATTTGTATCTCTCTGTCCATGACCAAGTATGTCATTATTGATAGGTCTCACGAGATCTTGTGTGCTTTCTTCAATTGGATCATGTTAATGTTTACTATGGACAAGATTATCGCAACAAGTACAAAGCTCCTACAGACTATTGTCTGGTACTAAAGGTAACTATTGACGTAATACTTCTGATGTGACAAATAAATAAACATTGAAGAAAACTGTCCATAACCTCATGCAATTTGTTTCTATCTGCCATGGATTTCATGACATGACAGCTATATCATCCTGTGCTGTTTCGTTTAAGAAGTTTTAATGTTTCTTTAAAATTAATCCAAGTACAGGTTTTATTTCCCTATTAGAAAAAAATCACAATATCTTCATTTTATTTGGAAGATTTACTCTAATCTTTTTATGAAAACATATCATACAGACAATAGTGTCAATTTTGGATATGCTTCAGCTGTCTCCGTTTATGATTAATTTTAATTCTGTAAGTACTTATTTTTAATCAGATCAAAATAGATTAAATATTTCTCTTTCAGCATCCCCAAATACAGAAGAAATCTCAATATATTAAGTATTTATGTTGTGATGATATCAGAACCCTTCATCAGTGGATAAATGGCATCCGTATTGCTAAGGTATTACCTCCTTCTGTCCATGTTTTTCTTTAGCATTAATTCTGTATTAGAATAATTCTTATCCACTCCAATTTTGGGAAACACTTAAACCGAATTTGTTATCTTCTCCTACTTTAATTATTGCCTTGTTCCACCACTCTTATTATGAACTGATTAATACTAATTAAATCAAGTCAATATCATGACAGAATATAATTTTCTCTGAAATATGAATAACTGAAAAACGGAAAATAACCAAGCAGTAAATATACTGGTGTTTTATTCCCCTTGAACAAGGTGACAGATGAAAACTAACTGGTTCAACCTTTCCAGTAATTAAGCCTTTTTAGGGTGTTTTTCTGTACTCTGGATGGCAGGAGCATCAATTTACAAACATTCTCAGCTATGATCCATAGCAAGGCAATGCACAATAACAAAGAATGCAGAGTGTAAAACAAAATGAAATGACTACAATAAAAATCAAAATTGACAGTAGATGTTTTACCAGCAAATGACTTGAACATAAAAAAAGAGCCCAGAAAGTTTGAATTAGCTAATCTATCACTGACCTCTACACTACTTTGATTGGGAGGGAGAGAGAGAGAGAAAGAGGAAGAAAGGCCATCAGCACCCATCATTTCCCGGTAGCAGCCAGGTTGCAGCCTCCCAGTATCCCCCTCCCTGCCCTTCGATGCTAAAAGCATCTTCCACTCTACCCTTAACATCTCAAGGGATGTTAACTTAAGTGGTAATTGTAACTTTACAATTAATGCACTTTCTGAAGAATGAATGATAGTTTATCATGATTCTGCAGTGTGTTTGTGAGCAAAATCTGAAACACGATCCCATTACCCATATACTTTTTCTTCTTTAAATTGCTATTTTTTCTTAATAGCGCCATTGTAAAATTAGGGAAGTCTGTTTGACTCAGCTTAAATGTAGGCAAAATAACGTGAAGGAAGTGCCATGATTTTCTGGAGGGGGAAAATTTCCTGTTGCAAATTTGAGGCAATTTCCTCACCCCATCATACTGAAACTAAGGGCAACATATCTGCCTATTTTCTAAGTATACCAATCTCTTTCAGATGAAGAGGGTTGCTCAGGTTGCCTTCTCCTTGTGCAACCAATGGGTGGAACCCCTTTATTTGTCACAAATACATTCAGGTTTTAACATTTTTATTTTATTGTTTCTTAGTGATTCTAATCAATTCAGCAGTAATTCTGACCCTCTTTTTTGGCATATCAAAGTTAAAAAGAAACATTCCAATACTTGCTTTCATAGAATTAGAATGTGCAATGGGATTATCTTGGGTTTGAGTCATACAGCTGGAAATGTTATCACAAACAGCATTCATATTTCATATTTTGTACAGTATGGGAAGCAATTATATATAAACTATCAAGAAGCTCTGAAAAGGACAGAATCAGCATATGATTGGACATCCCTGTCTAGTTCCAGTATTAAGTCTGGATCCAGCTCATCTAGTTTACCAGGTAAGCTCCAATAGACCAATTAATGCAAATGGATGTTTCTATGTATAATGTATATGTATGGATTCAGTGATTAATGAAAATATATGTGTTTCTCTACCTCATCCCCTTCGGTATCAAAATTATGCCTGGACTCTAATGTGGAAGCAAAATATGCAATCTGCATTTTAAAAGCAGTGATTAGGAGTAGTCCATGTGGACTTTTTAAAAAAATATCTTGTTAAAATATAGATAGTCCTTCACTTACAACAGTTCATTTAGTGATCATTCAGAGTTACAACAGCACTGAAAAAACATTTAGGGCCATTGCAGGATCCCTAGGGTCACATGATCAAAATTCAGGCATTTAACAATTGACTCATATTTATGACAGTTGCAGTGTCCTGGGGTTGTGATCACCTTCTGACAAGCAAAGTCAATGGGGAAGCCAGATTTACTTAACAGCTGTGGTACTAATTTAACACTTGCAATGATTCACTTAACAACTGCAGCAAAAAGGTCATAAAATGGAGCAAAACTCACTTTTAAAACAGAAATGTTGGGCTCAATTCTGGTCATAAATTGAGGAGTACCTGTAATCTTAATTTCATTTTTTATCAGTCAATTGCCTTAGCAGATTTTGGAAATGCTGTAAATGTAAAACATCTTGACTTCAGAAGGTATTTGTCAGTTAACTTGGAAACTCACTGGAATAAAGAGAAACAACCCACCAATTGTTCCTCCTCAAAGTTCTTACTAGATTTGCCAGTGACACTCTCTAGAAGCCAAGCACCAAGCTTGAAATTAGCTTGATAGATGAGTGGAAGAGTTAAAAATACAGAATTAATAGACACAATAAATTTATTTACAGTCCCAGACTAAACACAAAGAAAGTCCAGCACATAATACAGTAAGTATAAAAAACAAATTTTTAAAAAAATGAAAAAATCCTAAAGCAAGTAGCATCTAAATATACCACAAGGGAGGATTTAGATGATTTCTATCAGTTATATTTATTGATTTTAAAAAATGTAACTTTCTTAGAGGTCTCTGAAGAATGGTTACTTAGGGGAAAGGTAACAATCTCCTGATCATAATAGCAGTTAAAGTTATTGACAATTGGAAGTATTAAACTTGATTGTCATTGGGTGATCAATGGACATTTTGATAGCACGTGTGAAATAGATCCTATTTGAGAACAGAAACAGAAACAATTTCAGCTTTCATATGGAAGGTTTATGTATCTTATAAATACACAACTGAGTAGCATGAAATCCAGAACTTTTGACTTTAAATGATTTAATAATACTCGGGACAGAATTGTTATCAAATTGTCCTGTAAACTTAGCAATAGCAGGGGATAGCAAGTAAGTAGAGGCAGTAAGTAGAGGAAGATGTAGAAGTCTTCACCAAAGAAAAAGTCATTTGTTTAGATATAGAATGAGAGTTTTATGGTTTGATAACGATACATGGGAAAAGGTCTTGGTATTGGAGTTGGCCCCAAGTTTTTATCATGTCTGCTAAAAAAGCAGATATAGTTTAAAGCTGTGTGAATTGAAGTATTCAAGTAATGGCTATTCCACTAAGTTCTGCTTTGACTAGACTACAACTTAGTTTCTTTGTGAGATTCTATATAACAAACTTTCATACTCAGAGAAATGAAAACTGTTTAAAGAAGGACAGTGAGGGTAGTGAATGGAATAGAAACTAAGTCTTATGAAGGTAAACCATGAAAATAGAAAATTACAGCATTTTTCAAGAAACAGGAAGTATGCCATATAGAAGAAGGTAGTAGTGTTCACCATCAACCCAGAATTCAGGTCACTGATTAATTACCTTACAGAAAATTAGATTCTGGTTCATATTTTTTTGGGGGGAGGGGGGGGAATCAAAAATATTTTTAAAGTGGAACCAAAGGAAGAAATGAGTTCCCAGTAACGGATGAATTCCAACAAAAACTACAGCAATTTCAATTAGGACTACTTTAATTTAGAAGTCTTCATTGAGTTTGATGGCCTAAATGATGCCTTTTAAATTGGTGATTAAGTGAAAAGAACCTGTACATTGAGAGTATGTTTATATGACTGGCATCAAAATAAGATTTGGCTTCTGCTTTGTCTTGCTCTCCCCCCCCAAAAAAAAAATTTAGTAAGGTTTTATTATATACCATCCAGTTCACCGTGGCAATGTAGTATGGTAGTGCTCCATCTAAGCCACTGTAGTTGTGACTTTTTTTAATGAGGACAAAAATTTCAAATATTTTTCAATATTTCTTTTGACAGAATCTCAGTCCAACCACTCAAATCAATCTGACAGTGGAGTTTCAGACACTCAAACAGGACATGTCCGTTCCCAAAGTATTGTTAGCTCCATCTTTTCAGAAGCTTGGAAGAGGGGAACTCAGTTGGAAGAGTCTAGCAAAATTAATGTAAGTATAATCATTGCTGCAAGGGAATGAATGTCCCCATTACAAAATCTGGACTTGTTTGAAGGTCCTGTTTTTTTTTTAATGCAAAATGCCAAAGTGTAAAGTGTAAACCAACAAAGCCTCCTGACTTCTGAAAATGTGTCATGGTGGGGAAAAGTTGCTTGAAGTCCCCCATTGGTTTCCCTATCCCCTGATCCCCTGTGTTTCATGCTGTGTTTTTGTTCTTGTTTTTCCTGTTGCCCTGCAGTCTCATGTGGCAAAAGCAAAACCTGGAACAGCTCTGAGCTCCACTGCAGTGATGGCTTAAGCAGGGGTAGAGTTAAGGTCAGGGGCTTTGTTTGAACTATTAACCTGGGGGAATGATGCAACCCAAATCATGCAGACTAACTTTTCCCAAGTTCTAATCTTTAAATTTGTTGATCAGTTCACAAGTGCTTGAACCTGTCCTAGTTTAATTTGACCCTGTCATGCTACCCACATTAATCTGTGTAGTTCTGGTTTAGCCTGGGTTACATTGCCCGGAATGAAAGATCTCCAGTATGCTATTGCTTGCCAAACTTCAGATCCCATTTTGCAATGGAATTCTTGGCTTTATAATATTTAACTGAAAGCATTGCATAATCAGGAGGACAAGACATTCTTTAATGTGGATTTGCTTATTTCGGTTCCATACAAACATGCCTTAACTTACTTAAATTACCTTAACACCTTGACCAGAACTTATCAATACCTTCTGTTCTGTTTCTCTCCTTGACTACTTGTTTCCTCCCACAAAATATTTGTGCATGCCTTTCCCTATGCTATCATATGGAGGTTTTGATAGTTTTCACTCTGCGCTCACTCTATTGATCATAATTGCTTGTTCACGTATTTTTTCAGCTCTTCAGCATTTTTTTTTTCTAGAATTGTGAAGGAATTGCACTTTGAAATATCCCAAAGGGAGATTTTTTTTTGCAGTGTCCACTTTCCTTAGTGGAATTGCGATCCCACACGACCTGCTGTGTATTTTTTTGTCTGTTACCCTTATTTGTTAGTTAAATGACACGTTTTCTTCAGTGTTTCATAATTCAGCTTAATTAGGTGTATTGAGCACACAGAATCATAATTGCCAGTATAAATGATATTTGCATGAATTTGTTTTTTGAACTTTTCGCTTTCATTTCTCCTTTAGGCTCGAATGGACTCAATAAACCGACCTTTCACTTCACTTGTATCGCCTTTATCTCCACAAACTAAAACAGCTACTCCATATTCAGCATCACAGCCATCACCTCCCCTTCCACCTCCTCCACCTCCCCCACCTCCACCCCCGCCTCCTCCACCCCCACCTCCTCCCCCTCTTCCTGGTCAGTCTGTGCCATCTGGAACCAGCTCAGCAACAGTGTTTGTGAAATATAGCACTATAACAAGACTACAGAATGCCTCTCAGCATGGTGGGCTTCTCTACAAATCACCTATCACAATACAGCAGCCACCATCCCCGCTCCCGCCTCCAGGAAAACCTCAGAATTTAGTACCTCCAAATGGTATAGTCCCACCCCCGCCTCCTCCTCCTCCTCCCCCTACTCCAGGATCAGCAATGGCACAGCTCATGAAACCTGTGCCTTCCAACCCATCAATACCACTATTCACACCGCCACCTCCTCCTGCTCCCCCTCTCAAATTTCATCAAGTTCACCACAACATTGTTCAATCTGCAACTTTGCCACCTCCACCACCTTCGGGGCCAGCACCTCCACCGCCACAAGCTCCTCCTAAGCCTACTATGACTCTCCCTACACAAAACAGTGCAAAATCTATCTCGGCAATTGTGACACATCCAGTGCTGCCACTTCCTGTTCCGTCAACAGTAAAGAAACAGCCAAGTTTCACCACCTCACAAATGCCATTATCTCCTGCCTCACTAGGTCCATCTCCTCCACCTACTCTTCCCAAGCAGCAGAATCACTCTAGTAAGCTTCCTCCCTCTCCACAATCTCCTGTGCCATCCGTTGTGAAGCAAATAGCCAGCCAGTTTCCCCCTCCTCCCATGCCAGCTTCAGAGCCCCAGCCTTTAAAACCTGTCCCTTTGAGTATACCACCTCAGTCTCCTCCAGCTGTAAAAGCCAAGCCAAAATGGCAGCCAACCTCTGCTCCATCCCCTGATTTTCCTCCTCCACCTCCTGAAAGTAGCCTAGCATTTCCTCCTCCACCTTCTCCTTCTTCTCCATTGATAGTATCCCCTACACCAGATAAGTCAGGAGGTTCTCCAATCAAAAAAGGTAATAAGACTTCCAGTCCAGGAGGAAAAAAGCCACCTCCTACACCTCAGCGCAATTCCAGTATAAAATCAAATAGTTCAATTGAGTCCAGTGAATCTAAGAGACCTTCAGTGGATGTCTTAGTTAGCAAATTTGCACATCCCCCGGAGCCCTCTGGATCTCCTGGCAAGGAATCCCCAACTCCACCTGCAGCTCCTCCAAAGCCAGGAAAGCTCTGCCTGCCTATCGTTCTTCAGCAAGCAGGTATTTCAACAAAAGCACCTGCCACAGGAGCGCTAGGCAAGGGTGCTGCCGAGGAATTTCCTTCTCCTCCATCAGATTCAGACTTTCCCCCTCCACCACCTGAAATCGATCTTCCTTTACCTCCCGTAGAAATTCCTGCTGTCTTTTCGGGCAATACCTCACCAAAGGTTGCTGTCGTCAATCCCCAACCTCAGCCGTGGTCTAAGTCATCTGGGAAGAAAGCTCCACCTCCAACACGTCCCAAACGCAACGACAGCACCCGTCTCACACAAGCAGAAATGGAGTCGCAGGTTGTTGTCAGTGCACAAGTGCCCACCTCGCCCAAGTCCAGCCTTAGTGTTCAGCCTGGTTTTCTGGCTGATTTGAATAGAACTCTGCAGCGTAAGTCCATCACTCGACATAGCTCCCTCTCCTCTGCCCGGATATCCAGAGCTGAGCCAACTGCTACAATGGATGACATGGCCTTGCCCCCACCCCCACCAGAACTTCTGACAGACAAGCAGAAGACCAGCAACTTTGGAGGTAGTCATATATTAGGCTATGCAACCTTACGGAGAGGCCCACCGCCAGCACCTCCAAAGAGGGATCAAAACACCAAACTGTCTAGGGACTGGTGATGTTTAGACCTTCTTTGCATTGTCAGCAAACCCTAAGCGGGACACATCTGGTACTGAGATGCCTCATCTTAATAGTCGTGAACTGAAGAAGTCTGTTTTAACAGTAGCCGTGGGTAGTGATTACGTTCACTTCCAGAAACAGTCCCTGAAGCTTTGCTTATTTGTGTTCTGTGTTTTGGAGTGAAGGATGGGATGAGTACTACTTCAAAGTTCAAATACTTCATAAGGATTGGACCAAAATCTTTAACACTATTTTTCCTGCTGTTCAGGAAATAACTGTTGTCTGTCAGTGTGGGATATGTGGGTGCATGTATTATAAATGTAGGTATATAATATATTGTGAAATATTTTGTTGGAATTGTAGAGGCTCACCAGAATGTTTTTGTACATCTGTATTTATTGTTTCAGTCAACTGAGGTTTTTAATCAGAAATTGGATGATGTATTAGAAAATACATCATTCATTTTCTTTTGAAAACAAAAATTCTGGGGCACCTTAGATCATTGGAAACCTCTTTGGGCAGTTGGTGACGGGTATGCAGGGCTGACAAATTCTGTCAGTCTCTGCTCAGAATTAATTGATTGGAAAAGTTTGGACACAGTCTACCAAAACATTCTGGTTGTAATACTACTGAATAGAAATCCATATAGAGAAAAAGAAAAATGCTGTACAGTGGGGCTGCAGTTTAAGATTTTTGGGTAATAAAGGCATTCTGTTCTAGAATTCCTAAGGGGGGGGGTAAGCCCTTTAAAATATATCAGGACTTTCTGCTGAATAAACACCGGTAGGATTGGGCTTAAACGTAATGTTCTAGTAACACATTCTAAAGAGGAATGTGTAAGGAATTGAACATATCAGAATGTTGTGCATTGGAAACTGGATCACCATTCGCCAAACCCTCAATGGGATTATTTGGACTGGTGATCCTCTATTTAAATTAACATTTAATTCACTGTCACATATATGTCTGTTTTGGTTAAGTGAAAATGGTGTACCAGAAGGCACTCTAGATATGCTGCTGTCATTTCTGAACACCATCTCTCTTAACTGGTGCTGCTCATCAAATTGCCTGTGTACAAGTTTACATATAGCGGGTGCATCTCTCTCTCTCTCTCTCTCTCTCTCTCTCTCTCTCTCTCTCTCTCCACACACACACACACACACACACATATGGTAACACTATGCCAAGAGAATCTTAATTCTGTACAGTGCAGTGCTCCTACTGATGGGAGGGGATGGAAGGGGAGGAGGCCATGGAAAACTTTATGTAAGTGTGAAAAGAGGGAACTCAGCTTGGATGTGACAACTATAGGGTTAGGTTTAGAAAGCATTTCAGAGACTCTGCCTTCATTGGCTGGCCTGCAAAAACTGCCCTACAGTTTTCAATTCCCAGATTAGCACTAAAATTGCTTTTCTGAAATGTGTGCTTTTGGAATTTGCCAGCTATGTGGAACTTGGCAACTGGTGCAGTCCTTATAGTTGTCCTTTATAGGAATCTGAGTTGTTCTTCTCTAATTGCAGATGCTAACAATGGGCATGCTTTTGGCTCAACTGTGATGGCAGCCGTTATCGGAATTGTTGTTCCTATTGGTAAGTGTTTGCTATCTTGCCATTCATTTCGATTTTGCTACCCTGGCCTAGCGTAACAAACTCAGAAGAGAGATGCCGTGAGTGAGCCAACTGAAATATGATAGCCTTTCTGAGACAGCTAATACTTTTTATTTCTTTCTCCAAATCCCCTATCCTTTTTTTATTTTAGTGGTGATTGGCTTACTATGCACAGGTGGGTATCTCATCTGGCGAAACTGGAAGAGGAAAAATACAAAAAGCATGAATTTTGATAATCCTGTGTACAGGAAGACTACGGAAGAAGAGGATGAGGATGAAATCCATATTGGTCGAACTGTACAGATTGGTCACGTGTACCCAGCAGTAAGTGAATGTTTTATCCATTGTCTACTACACTGTCCAGTGTATTCATTTGAGTCCTGCTACTGTAGTATTTAGTGTTTCTTATTGTGGATGTTTTGCTATAAATCTGTAGGAGAAAACCATGCTGAGCCCGAGAGAGGGGTCAAATGCATCATCAGTCATGAGTCCCTGTGTGCCCACAAAGCAATCTAAGTCCAGCCTAGCTTGAATTCCTTCTACCTTTATTTACCGCCAGTTTCCTTTGTTTGTTAGATTCTTGTACAAAGCTGAAGCTTGCAATAAAACTTTATACCCATTTAAACTGCTTTGCTCTCGTAATTTCCCTGGTGCTTGACAAAATCATTGTCAATCAATTCATTGAAACTGATGATATATAACTTTAATAAAGAAATAAGCACCTAATCTTATCTTTTGGCTGAACACCCCTTGAATCAGGTTCAGTATAAGGTTGCATGTCTCTCCTTTTCTCCCAAAGCAAACTATTTCAGTGTACATCAAAGTAGTTTATACATAATATAAACTACATTTCCTTATACAAAGGAAGGAGAAGGTGCTATTCAGATGGGTACTGCTAATAGTGTAGGAATAAATAGACAATAAGCTTAAATATATTTGCCAATGTATTCAAGAGACATGTTCCTTTCTGGGGCATGGTATAATAGTGAAAAATACCATCATTCTACGGGAGGTGCTTCCTCCCAAATCTGTCTGGATTATCTCAAAATGCTTAAATATCGTGAGAAGAGATGTAGTAAATTTAGAACAGGTTCCTTAACCTATCTAAAAAAAATAAGATTTTTCACTTATCTTGAAAAAAAATAGGAAAGTAGTATTTCATTGTTAAAGCATGTGAGAGAGCAACCATAGCATTTGTCTTTAAAGCAGCCATGTTTTCCCCTGGGATCATGTGAGAAAATATAGCAATCAATCAAATATGTAGGTTTACAAAACTGATCACATTCATGTATTCTTTTTTTCTAAGTGGCATCTTCAAATTGGCATAAATGGGAATTTCGATTATTAAATCAATCCATCTAAAGCAATCTAGCTGGCTTTTGGTATTGATATTGATCTATCATAAATGATTTGTTGATAGTATTTTAAGCTAAATAGCTATGAAAGCATATACAGTCCAAATGTTATAAAACAAGGAAATGGAGCATTTGAGTATTTTCTGCCTTCCAATTTCTCTGCACCAAAATATAAGTTAGTTTAAGAAAGAGTTATTATTTATTGTATTGTTTATTAAATGCATATGCCACACATCTCACTACCAAAAGAAACAGGTAGTATTCACAAATACAGGTAGTCCTTGACTTACAGCCAACCATGTAGTGACCATTCGAAGGTACAATGGCATTGAAAAAGTAACTTATGACCACTTTTCACACGACCATTGCGGCATCCCCATCATTATGTGATCAAAGTTCAGATGCTTGGCAACTGGCATGCATTAATGACAGTTGCAGTTGTCCCAGGTTCATGTGATCACCTTTTGCGACCTCCTGATAAGCAAAGTCAGTGGGAAACTAGATTCATTTAGCAACCGTATTTTTACACACACACACACACACACATATATATATATATTCGGTAGGAAATATATATATAGCAATAGCACGTAGACTTATATACCGCTTCACTATGCTTTACAGCCCTCTTTAAGTGGTTTAGAGTCAGCATATTGCCCTCAACAATCTGGGTCCTCATTTTACCCACCTCAGAAGGCTGAAAGGCTGAGTCAGCCTTGAGCCTGGTGAGAATCGAACTGCCAAACTGCAGGCAGCTAGCAGTCAGCAGAAATAGCCTGCAGTACTGCATTCTAACCACTGCACCACCACGGCTGAGATAAATCAGATATACCAGATAAACCACTGTAAAGGTACCTATGTAAAATTATTTCTTACCTTAACTGTCTCTTAGTAGGAGAAGAGCATCAGCTAGTGTAAAGCTTATTCCTTGTCATACTAAGTTTTGAAGTAGTGACACTACTTTTTCTTTCTCAACAGCGTGTGGCATTAAGTCTAGAAGATGATGGGCTACCATGAGGAATAAACCTACTCCATTTCCATGGTTAATGGATCAAACGAAATGCACTGAACCTGTCTACTGTGGCTAATGGAATCCACCTTCTTGTCTTTCCTTCTCCTCTCCTTTATATTTATGTTGCAAAAGGGTAACCACAAAGTTGTAATGAACTGCAAACATCCAAAGGATGTGAGAGTTTTGTATGTATAATCTTTTATACACCCTTTTAACTTCTTGCACTATCCATCTGTAATAGTGAGGAGCCTACTCTACTACTGAATGCTGCCAGCCCAACCCAAGGATCAGCAGCTTATACATCATTTCTAAAAATTATATTTATAGATGTTTTGTAAATATGTCAAGCATACTTTGTGGCTGTCTTATCAATATACAGACAGAAAGAGAGATCTGTATAAACCATTTAGAATATTTATTAACACATTCTGAATATCAAATTTGAGCTGTACATATATGTAGAGGACAAGAGTATTTATATTTTTTTTTTACATTTGACTCGTGTTGCAGAGATAATTTGTACATCTATCTATCAAGGCTGGATAGGTATTTAGACATTCACATATATATAAATATACATATATGAATATATTTTAGAAAGAATAGCTCAGCTCTATGATAAATAGAGTAATTTAATTCTTAAAGGATGTTTAGTGAAAACTTTGCTACAGAGTCTAAAGCCACTGAGTGAGAATTATAGATGTTACAATAAGATAATCCAAAAATGATCAAGCAACTAAAGTGTTCCCATCATGAACAGACCAAACTCCTCAACTTACAACCGCAGTTGGAACTAGAATTTCCATTGCTAAGCAGGATGATCGTTAAGTGAGCTGAGCATGATTTTGCTACCATTTTTGCATGGTTAAGATTGCAGTTGTTAAATGAGCCATGTTAAGTGAGCCAAATGAGTCTGTTTTCCCTGTTGACTTTGCTTGTCAGAAACCGGCTGGGAAGGTGGCAAATGGCAATCACATGACCCCAGGATGCTGCAATCGTCATACATTGCCAGTTGCCAAGCATCCAAATTTTGATCATTATGACTGTGGGGATCCTGCGACAGTCGTAAGTGCAAGGATCAGATGTACGTCATTTTTTTCAGTGCTGTTGTAATTGGGAACTGTCACTAAACAAATGGTTGTAAGTTGAGGAATACCTGTGCCTGCAAGGAAGACCAGTTCATGGCTCTGACACTTGCACACCCCACCAAAAGGCAGAGTTCTCATGCCAACAGTGAGCCCCTTGCAAAGATTTCCCATCTGCTTTTATCAGAAAGAATATTTGTACTCCTAGAAGGCTGGGTTAACAGAGGTAAATGGAGAAGCTCAGAACATTGCTACAAGCATTGCCCTGTAAAAATGAGGACGCTGCCCATACATCCCAAATCATTAATCTGGCAAGATACAAGCAAATTTAAGATGCCATCTTTAGTAGAGTTTGTAAGAAAACAGCCATTTTTGGTGTGCTCTTCAAAGTAGCCATATATTGGTTAATCTTGCTTAAAAAAAGAGTGCTCACCAATTATACCTAGTTTTCTTTTAGAGCTTATTAAATGAATGTAAGAAAGGAATCCCCCCCCCCCGTATTTTACCTGTGGAGAACAATTCTAAGTATATATTTTTAAAAGTAAGTGGGCTGGAGACATTGGAAGCTATTCCAAATATATAGAATCGGTTTTAAGCCAAATCTGATGAAATTATTATAAGTAACCATAAGCAAATAAAAGCCATTGTTCTGCTAATAATCTTTGCTGTTGATTCAAATTAGTGGAATTGATGTTCCAAGATTATAGTCCTTTTCTCTGGAATTCTCATTCCCCATTTATTTAAAGTTTATAAAGAATCAAAGTGAAGTTGATGACATCAAAGAATATAATGTGTAGGGGTGGGGGAGGAAGTGGTATTAAAAAGATTACAGCTTGTCTACTTGCTGTATGAATAGCACAAATGATGTTGTGCTATTGGGGTACTCTGCTTTTAAGTTTCCTATTTGCAGATATTACTGTTTCATTGAATCTTGTTAATTATATTTGGTTGTTTAATTGCACATTGAATGGTCTCTCTTAATTAGCCTAGCCTAAAGTAATTTTCTCTTCCTGTGGGAAATTGTATTTCCTTTGTAAATTTCCCAAGTAAATGATTAAAAGAGGGGGGGGGGGAATGCAGTTATAACACAAAAAAAAATAATTCCAGAAACTGATCTTGGAGCAATTATACAGTGATTAGAAAAGAAGCAATTGATCATAAATTTTCCAGCCACAAGCAGATGGAAGCAGTAAAACATGTTGGACCTATAAACAACAAACTCTGAATTACAATTGGAAAGGATTTTGCTGAATAGGGAAGTAGTATTGAAGAATTTGGGTCAGGATAAAGAACTGTCCAGGTAGTATAATACTGTATTAAGTGCTTGGATCCACCATATTTAATTCAATTTTCAGCTAATTACAGTAGAGAACTCTAGAGGGGGGAAAAATCCAAAATTTAGGAAAGTCAAAGTGGCACATCCTTATTGGTATAAACTACTATATATGATCAGTGGGCCCACTTATTTATTTAGATTTTGCTGTTGATCCAATTGTTGAACAACATTTTGATCTGGTTGTACCCAAATGAAAAGCACAACAGTGTAAACTATAGGAATGATGGTGGTATCCTGAAGAACAACTTCTGAATGTTAAACTAAATAATCTCATGACTTCCCTAGAACTCTTTTTTTTTTATCCTGAAAGTTGTAGTTACCAGTGAGCTTGGGTGTATTCCTGAATATATATATTTTTTTCCAGCTGATGTGGGTTAATGGAAAGGATTAAAAAAGATTCACCTGATCTGGATAGGCATCATGATAAAGCATGTCCCAGAATAATTCCAGAGGTGGTGTTTTTTTTTAACAAAACAGGGTAACTGCAATTTCTCATGAGGTAGTAAAGTTGAAAGTAAATACCTGGCCATGACATTAGCTAGCGAGCATAAATCTCCATGGGGGGCATATGACAAAAACAAAATGCACAATGTCATCATGACCCAAACACTATGACTTACATATATTTGTGTCAGACATCAGGGCACTAGTTGTGTTTTGCCTGTCACTGCATATGTAATGTCATTTTCCCACGATTATGGCTATTACAGATATCAGTGCCGGACTAGGCTGAATAGGAATTTGCAATCTTGTGAAATTCCTTAATTTTGGTGCTCTGGATAGCTATTTGCATGCGCTAGATGAGCTGTGAAACTGAAAATGCTGTATAACTACTTTTTTGCCTAGGATCTCTTATAAATAATTAAATGTTCAATCATTTTTATGAATAAGCAATATCTATTAAGCATAGCAGTTCCAGTAGGTGGCTATTATATCTCCTCTGTACTGCCTGGTAGCCTTGAATTGCAACTCTTGTACTGATTATGTCAAACTCGCGGCCTGTGGGCTAGATGTGTCACATGCTGGTCCTGCCCCCACCCAGTTTAGCAAAGGGGGGAAAAGTCCTGATACGTCATGTGACACAACTTTGACACCACTGGACGATATGAATCACTGTAATCCTGGGTTGGTTTAAAAAAATTCTGCCCTTCGTAGAATCAGTTTCATAACAAATTGAACTTTTGTTTGAAATGTAGTGAAACAAAGACAATCTTGTACTTTAGACGTCAAAGATTTTCTCTACAAACAAAATTGATGATCTAATGGTTGCAAAATTGCTTCCGGTTTATGTGACATGTATACACATAGGGTATCTCATGTTTATGATGGCTGTTCAACTATTAAAAATATATATTCATTTATGGAAGTCATAATATTCAAGATGACACTCTAATAATAGGAAGTCATCCCTTGATGACAAATACCAATATGCCTAAACTGGTCCTTCATGTTAAGGATAAATGAGTAAGAAGTTAAAAGAGTATAATAGAATCCGCACCTTGGAAAGTTTATTCAGTTTGCTGCTTGTTTATAATGGGTATTGAGAAGGAAGGATGTCCTACTTCTTTCTGCTAGATTTTGAGAAAGAAGCTTTAGAGTCAAACACACACTTCTGAAGAAAGATGTAGAAGGAAAAGAAAATATTTAAAGCTGCTCTACTCAGTTACTACAAAACCATGCACTGTGTGCATGAATAAAATTATAAAATGAAAAGGCTTTGTATGTAATAACTGTAACTAACCTCAAACTGTATATAGATTTGAATAATTTACCATTTTGATACTTTTTTTAAAAAAAAAAGTAAAACCTTGTACAAATCTTATGTATAATGCTGGAATTTTTCTCCAAACCATTGTAAATTACTCTTGTTTTCCTGATTTCCAACATGACAGATTTGTAACAGCATCGAGCTGATAATCAAATTTTCCTTAAAATAAAAATATTTTCAATACAAAACTGGGAACATTAAAAATTTGTTATCACTGTAATCATTTTTGAGCTTTGTCTTGTCATAATGAAATTCCATTAGGATGCAGCATTCTTGCATGGTGCCTTTTCTGTTTATTTTTATTCTGAACAAATGGTCTAGGGTGGTGCTTTTCGACTTTAGTAACTTTAAGATATGTGGGCTTCAAATCCTAGAATTCCCCAGCCAGTATGCTAGTAGGGGAATTCTGGGAGCTGAAGTCCACATACCTTAAACTTGACACTGGGTTAGGGGGATGGAGAAGGGAGGGCTCTGCTGTTCCAAATGTTTCTGATACATACTTACATTCATAGGGGGTACTGAAAAACCAAATGAATACATTTGTAGGACTGTACTATTTCTATAGAGAGATTAATTTTTATTGACTATTTGCAATGTGTGTTGTGTTATTTTTAATGGTGGAGCTGAAGAAAACCTAAGTTGGCTTCAAACTTAACATTGCAAGCCTGCACATAGCTTTATTAGCAAGTCATTTGGAGGTTCTCTGGTGCCTCATAGGAGAAAAGCATCCAATTTTCCAATGCTCCTGAAACTAAGAGGGTGAATATTTCTTCACAGACTTCTTCCTCTGACAGATTCAATAGCAATAGCACTTAGACTTATATACCACTTTATAGTGCTTTAAAGCCCTCTCTAAGCAGTTTACAGAGTCAGCATATTTCCCCCAACAATCTGGGTCCTCATTTTGCCCACCTCAGAAGGATGGAAACCTGAGTCAACCTTGAGCCTGGTGGGATTTGAACTGCTAAATTGTAGTCCGCCGGCAGTCAGCAGAAGTAGCCTGCAGTACTGCACTCTAACCACTGTGCCGAGGCTCATGACTACCTTAACGTCTTAATCTCATAAAAATTGTGTGGTTGCATTTTATTAGTGTGTTGAAGCAGTTTAGTAAGCCTGGATATATTTCTTTCAACTAAATTTCTGATTAATCTTTACATCCTGAGTTTCCATGTAATTGTTATACCTGAGGTCAATCAGAAAATAGGAAAGGCAGCTATTTGGTCTGGGCCTCAGGATCAACATGAGTTCAAAATGTAGTCCGTAAATAATTATGGGAGGCTACATTGCCCTTATAGTAGAATTTGTGTTTTATTTTCATGGCATTTTATATTTTTTATATGGGACCTCAAAAGTTGGAGATTGGGTCTTTCTGAATTTTCTGAGAGGACTTGGCTCCCTCCGCACTTAAAACAGGAATTTAAGTTTAAAAACATTAAGCAGCTGTGAACTGAAACACAAGTTTCTTACATCAACTGTGTTTCTAAAAATGGCTCTGGGCCTAGATGATTGTAGAAAATATAAAAAGGAATGGTTGCAAACCAGTGCTTTGGTTGAAAGTGTTTCTGGCACCTCTGGAGAAAAAAAAATACAAGGGTTTATTAGAGAACATCCTGATCAGATTGCCTTTTGGGAAGCTTGTGACCGACCATTCCAAGTAAAGCAATATTTGCAAATGGCCAAGACCAGTAAAATTCAATAAAAATGCCCAGAATACAGTCTCAAAGATTTCTAAGAATCTCCTAACCCCAGAAAATAGAATATGTTTTTTTCCAAAGTGGATTTTGCAATTAGGAAGAGTTTAAAAATCTGCCAAATGCCATTTAACTGATAACATCTTTATTAAGGCTACAAGAATAAGAGTTCCACTTTGCTAAAACTAATTTCCAAACACCATTCTGATACCGTGCTTCTTAGAAAATAAGACTGGGTCTTATTTTCTTTTGACCCCCGAAAAAATGGCTAGGCCTTCTTTTTGAGGGGTGTC
>JANHFL010001667.1:68452-82822 GCA_032468155.1 Oxyrhabdium leporinum | reverse complement strand
CCCTCTCTCACTCTCTCTTCAGAATAAAATTTAATCAGACATACAGATATTACAAACTCTTAAAAGGAAAATTCTTTAATGAACATTCAAAAGCAGTAAATAGTGAGGATGCTTTAGCTTAAAAGAACATGGCAGATGAACACCATGGTGTAACACACCTTAAATCAAAATAAAGTATATGAGGAAGCAACTGTAAAATTGTGTTGAAAGGATAGGAGCGATGTGCATTTTGGTATAAAAACTAAACTCTAAGAGAAGCATTAGTTTCAGCCATCTCACAGTTTATGGCCTTTAAGTGAAATAGCTCTTTTTCCACTAAGATTTGTGGGTAAATCAAATGCTAATTACAGAACCACTGTTTTAACCAGAAATATCCTAGGATGTATAAAACAACTTAAAATAACTACTGTGCATGTGCTGCGCAACACAGGAGATTGTAAAAATGTATTTTTAAATTGGCAGTTGTAAACTGATAGTTCATGAAGACTTCACTGGTTTAAAAGAAGATCCAGAGTTATTAGTTTGGATTTGAGTTTGAACCCTCAAAGGTTAGCACAGTTTCATCCAGTTATGGATGTAGTAACCAGAAGTTACTTCTGAAGATTAGAAATTTAAAATGACTAAACACACACACACACACACATATGCCCCTGGACTTCTGTTAGAATTATTACAAAAGGATTCATTACAGCGTATTTGTTCTAGAAAGAAGTAAGAAAAGGTGATTTTTTTTTTCCTTTGTAGAACTTGGGTCAAAAGTAACTAACAACAGAAAAGTGGTGCTATGTCGTCGGATGCTGAAATCATAGTAGATTATTTGCTCTGCCCCAGATGTATCCTGGGCATATTTTTCCTATTTGACAATATTTTATCTGAGCAATAATAATATACCATTTTGTGCATTTTTAAAGTACTGCTATTAGAAGACACTGTTTCTTTTTGTATCTTTCAAAGTGTTTGGGATTACAAAGTGTCCTTAGCTATTAACCACATTTGCATTAGTGTACTTTAACACATATTTGGTTTATGTCTTATGGTATGGTCTTTATTTTTTAATTTTGTTTTGTGAATGCATTGGTGCTCTGCCTTTTTATTCCCTTTGGTTGCTGCTGCTGCTGCTGTCGCCACTTGTTGGCTCTGGAACAGAAGTTCTAATTTTGTGAATATAAAACAGAGAATTTCTATGGGAGAGAGCTTGTTCACCTCGTTCCTTTGAACCTTCATGTTCCTTTGGAGACAGGCAGTATTGAAGTACCACCTGAATTCACTAATTGTAACAAAATATTGTCATATGCAGAAAATAAGCAGCACCCGCCTATGACCAAAAAAAATAAAAATGTGTACTAGTTAAATATCTGAGGGCATCAAATTAAATTATGTGCCCCAAGGAAGGTTTCTGAAACAGAATTTGACCTGGGCAGCAGCAGTAGGAGCAGCGCAGGGATGCTTTTTTCCAGACTTTTGGTCTTTTAAAAAGAATATTAATATAGGACTTTCTTTCCTGGTTGCTCCCGTTTTGCAGGTAGGTTTCTACACTTTTTCTCTAAGGAAGTGTGTATCTCTTACCAACATCATGAAGTCTCTTTACCTGCTTTCTTTGCCCCTTTTGGTTAACTTCCTCTGGCTTTGGTACCTCCCTGTTTCTGCCTTGCAGCTCTTCCTTTTTCAACCCTTCGCACGGGCCTTTGGTTAAGTATCGGAGAAGTGATGAAGCAACGCAGAGCAGCATCAATTTGATGGGTTTTGAACCACATAGGTAGGTTGCATTTTCCATTAGAATCATTGCCCTGAGCCTAGTATATCCATAATTCCTTTCCAAAGGCCTCAGTTCTGTATCAGATTGTTCAAGCCTTCATATTTTCTTTTTGAATAGGGATTTTAAATATGTTTAATGTCTAACTCAGGGCTACAGTTTTCTTCAAAAATTTCCCCAAAAGGAGGTTTTGGTATATTTTATTAAACTTTGAAGCTGAGAAGTCAAAAGGCAAGAATATTTAACCCAGAGATGGTTAAATACTTAAAAATCATGAAGAGAGAATGTCTGGATTATGGCTCAATTCAGTTTTTGATGAATAAACATCTCATTTCCACTGGCATTTCTTTAATTTTTTTGTTTGTACATTGATCAGTAAAATATAAATCTGAACAGCTTTTTGGCCTTAAAGACTTAATTCTTAAAAGATATAAATTGAGTTTTAGATTTAAAAAAAAAAACAGAGTTAGACCCAAAAACAGATTTGTTAGAATTATTCTGCAAACAACTATATCTAAAATGCATACCTACTGTCTAATAACAATAGGATGAAATGATTCTTCACAATATTTTTAAGTGACTTCTATATGCTCTATAAACTTATTAATAAATTATTCTTTTGAATAATTCTTGAAAATGTATAAAAGCTACAAATATTTTTTAAATATGATCAAACTATATTGAGAGGAATGTTAAGACCAAAAGGAATTGGCATCAATCCCCATGGCTGCCCACAGTTGGGCCGAGATATCCCTGGGCAGGAAAAGTGTGCATCACAATTATCTCTCCTATTAACTATTTCTCTCTGTGTGTACTGCATATGTTATACATGTATACCTCTAACCTTACATGAATGGGTGGTTGGTCCTATGATACATTACAGCTGAACTGATTGTCATCTAAAACTATAGTTCTCATTTTGTTACAAGCATAAAACGCTTGCCATTTGTGATTATGGAACTTATCATTAGATAACAAACTATTTCAATCATATCAGCAATCTACAGTCTTATGTGATGTACACAAATGTTATTTGGTATCTGCTGCTTCAGTGTAGGGTTGTTAAAATTTGGTTCCTGGATTCCCTTCAACTAATAATACTGTATTCTTCCCTAGTTCATACATTTGAAGCTTACAGAAGCTCCCACAAATGTAACACGAAGGAGCATCTGGCTCATGTAGTACTTTCTTGCATTGTTGTAATGACTGGCCTACTCTGCCAGGTGGAAATTAGAATGTGTAGATTGGAGTTAAGAGAATCTCTGTATAGTATTCAGTGCTCTCAGCAGTGAATAGGACAGCCCCACAATATTGGGGACGACCTTGTCTAGCAAAGAAAAACAGGATAGTCTGCTGTAGTTCTCTCAAGGACAGCTTACATCTTCATGAACACAGGCCATAGTACAAATGTTTTGGAAAACAAGGTTTCTGATCCAAATGGGTATTGCCTTTATTTTAATGTGAGTGTATCATTTTAAGTACCTATTAGTGACTGTGCTGCAACATACTCTTCCCCCCCCACGCCCCCAAATCTTTGTATTTTATCATCAGAAAATGGGTGAGGTCAATACTTGTCTGCTTTTCCCTGCTTTTCCTATTTTGTAATTGTAAATTTTAGGATTGTAAATTGTGGGAAAGAACATTTGATTTGTTTTGCAGCCATTGGACGGAGTCAACGGTGGTGTTTCTTGTATCCGATTATGCACATGTAAACCACCAATGTTAAAACAATGATTTTGTCTGTGTAGCCAATGTGTGCTATGTGCTGTAAATATATTCATATGTTTACCGCTTTACAGGAAAAAATTGCACATTCTTTCCGAATGAGACTGCCTCCCCATATCCTTTCCTTTTAAGAATGAAAGCTCATTGCAAGTAAGAACTTATGGTTGAGAAGAGCTCTTTCTATATAAATATTCTATAAATATGTATAAATATACTTTTTTAAAGCATGGGTAAAGAAATAAAAATGCATTCATGGAAAGTACTAAGAAATCATTATACAATGGAATATGCACAAGTCAATAAAGATATAGTTAAATTTGTCTGAGGTTGTTTCAAGAGATAATTTGCCTCTGCTCTAGAAGGCATCTACCTGGCAAAACTGCCATCAGTATTCGGGAAATTCATATTTCATATGAAGATTCCAAATAAAAAAATAAGATTCCTTCATCAGATAGATGGGAAATCAGTAATGTGTTCTACCATAGCCAAATTTAAAGTTTCTATAACAGAAGAAGGTAGAGACAGAAAGCTGAACAGTGAGACGCTATAGCATTATTTGCCACATAAGCCTCCAAGAAGCAAATATCACTGCTGCCACTGTATTGGCTAATTTGTGCAGAGATGTCAGGCCCCCTGGGCAGCCCAGAGTGAAGTAGAAGACCTTGCTGGTTGCTGTAGAGGTTGAGCAGTCAACTTTTAGACTTGTTGAAATAGTTTTCCTCTCCTCCTTGTGGCTGTTCCGCTGGACTTCTTATAGCAGAAGTTCGGCAAGGTCGAGCTCACCACAGCTTATCCACCCAGGACCCAGAATGTTTCTTAAAATGTGTGCAGACTTCAGTTTCTTGTAAGCAGTGCTGTTTCCAAACAGTGCTCTGGGTTTGAGGAAAGGCAGTAAATTAATGCATCATGAAGTGCATATAGCCAACCAAGGTTGCCGCAAAGGGAGGGACATCTGTTTTTCAACAGTGCCAGCATTTTGGAAGAGGATGGGCCTGCACTTATTCTTCTTTGGGAAGTGGGGTTCTTTAAGCACATTGGAGGTTTAATATATTTTATTTTACCCTCCCACCGCCAAATGTAGTAAAAACATACCACTAAAAAGCTTATACATTATGATTACATTATGAATGTTAATGTAATCTTTCTTTTAAAAATGTTTTGGGAACAGTTACCCCAACCTAGAACTTTGAATTGGAAGACTGAAGGGTTTTCTCAGTATATAGATATAGTGAAATACATAAACTAACCCCTCCCCTATAATTATTAAGGTAACTTGTTAATGCTATATAGAAAATTTTGTATGGTCTTACACAAACATAAGAAATGACAGGCACAGTAATTTATTGATGCAGAATCTGGCAGTATCAAATCTTAAAATTTTATTTAGTTAGTTTAGATTTTTACCCTGCCTTTATTACTTCATAAGTAACTCAAAGCAGCAAATACACATAATACTTCCTCCTATTTGAACTATGTGCAAAGCATGTTTATTTCTGAACTATCAGATCTATTAATGTGGTAAATGGCTTTATATTCTTTTAGTATACATTCTCAACACTTTCACATAATTCTGTATATTATACATTGTGATAAATACTGAATCAGTTCTTCTGCCTATTTGAGTTCCTTGTTTATTTAACCATTTCAGTATACTCTTTTGAAAAAACACAGCACTAAATCTTAATGTCACCTTCATTACTTTAGCCTTTCACCAGTAGGATCCACCACATGAAAGATTTTTATTAATGCTAGGAATGCATTTTTTTGCAGCTTCTGGTCCATCAATCACTACACACCTGAACTGAATTCTATTCAATCATTTTATCCAGGACAATACCTTAAATTATCTCCAACTTTCTATTTGCCAAGGGATCTGTGATTCTCACGTGTTGAATTCTACAATTCTGTATGTTCATGCAGATATTCAAATATGATAAACTTGTCCATGTCCAAAGGAGGACACTGACCACAACCTAGGTTGGCAGTAGTACAATTACTTTTTTCCTCTTCCAAACTCTTTTTAAGGACATCAGTGTTAACAAGCACGCATACTATTTTTGGACTTAAAGTATTTATGAGAGCCTTCATTCTAATTCTTAGACTACTAAGAAGAGATGCATATATAAAAAG
Organism: Oxyrhabdium leporinum; assembly: GCA_032468155.1. NCBI lineage: Eukaryota > Metazoa > Chordata > Lepidosauria > Squamata > Cyclocoridae > Oxyrhabdium > Oxyrhabdium leporinum. Next base: position 77,214 of record JANHFL010001667.1, on the reverse strand, counting down.
CCAGAAACCAATAGGTTTAGGTTTAGTAATAACAAGTGCACATCAAAAAAATAATCATGAAAAAGTTCAAGACAACTGTCCAGAGGGCAGTGCAAGTTTTGGGGGATTTATTTATTAGGACTTGTAACAAGAGGGTTTAGTACACAGCAACAGTTAATTCCAAATACAGTTTTTAAAAAATTAAAAATTTATGTCTCCTCCCTCATCCCACCCCCCAAATGGTTTAATGGTACATACAATAAATCAAAACCAGCAAGGCTTCCTTCCTAAAATCCCACACTGTTCTCGCTCTACTGGGATACTTAAAGAGCTCAGAGCCCGTAGCCACTACTAGTAAAGTGGCTCATTTTAAATAAAATGCCTATTTTTATGATAGCAAATGAAGTCGGCCACACAACGAGGCACATAATTCAATATCTGAAAAACAGCACCCAATGTTTATGAAATTTCAGCCAGAACACTTGAAAGACTCCAATTGAAACCACTCTGCTATTTCCCATGTAATATATGAAGAACATAATGGAATCTATGAATAAAAGAGTGATAGTACTCCATAAGGGTTATACTTTTAGGCCCAGGCAGGACTGGTCATGACATTTTCTGCCTTGAATTGCTGCCTATTCTGCTGCACTAGGGCAAAAAAGCACCATTCTTCTATCGCGTGGATTTCAGCATTGCCATTGATCTGGTGTACATACATTATTGGGTATAGAAGACCTTACAAATTCTCTTCATAGGTAAATCTAACAGCTCCCTCTGAATTTCCAATGGGACTCACTTTCAAAATTTGACTCCATCACTTTTTTTTTAAATGCACCAGTCGTTAAGTTCTTTGTTTTGAGCAACAACTTGTATATTTTTTTAAACTGCAGTATCCTGTCTAGCAAAAGTGATGTATAATATTGTAAATGTTAAGACAGGTGTATAATCTCTGAGAAATCTATAATCAGAGAATTTCTCTATTTTTCTAATTGGTGCATCAGCTCTTTCAGAATATGTATTGATGCTCAAAATCTGTCATCACATAGCTAATTTAATCCTTTCTAGTTCAACATTCCCTTTACTGATGACATTTTCAAATACTGCTATAAAACAAAGGCTGCTCCAACAACCCAAAACTGGAAGACATGCTATCGTTATTCATTAATTTAACATACTTCATTTCTTTTATATTTTAACTTCTGGAGCAGTGCAAAACCATCTAAGCTAGCTTATACCTTTTGATTTTTCTCTAGCAAAGCATGCCTAAGGTCCTGTTCACCAGAAACGCTTTTTAAGTTCTTGTTGTTATGTGAAAAAGTTTAACTTCTCCTTTTCACTCCAAATAGAAATCAGGGATAAATTACAAAAATAATAAAGCTAAAACCAAAACACAATCTGCAAAGGTTAGACTTCAATCCCCTCCCTTAGAGATCACCCAAAACATTCACTTTTCTCATTAAATTCTCCTTCTCCCTTCCCAAATGTTGCCAATTTAACCAAGGTAAAATAACAAAACCACAAGCAACATCTCTATGCCATTCTTATAAATCATGTAAAATTCAAGCAAAAAAGCAGCCAAATGATATAAGACTCTGGATCATATTCTTTGCCTCTTCCTCCTATACACTATGATACCAGCTCTCAAATGAGGAAAAGAAATTTTCCATTTCTACTGGAGGAAAGAAAGCCCCTGAAAAGGATTATCCTTAAGCCTGAAGGCACCAACATATCGTTTGTATGATAAACAAAAAGCACTTTTCCATAGGGGAAGATTTGATCCTCTAGGACAGCAATATTTGAAGGCTCTGGGCCAAAGCTCAACTTCCCAATCTTCTGGAGGGCTATAAGAGCAATCGTTTTTTCCCCCAGAAAGGGCAGGGTCAAGAGCTTTGACCTGTGAAAATAAGAACAGGAGAGGCTCCTATTCTTACCCTCAATGCATCCAAGGCCCTACATTATCTCCCCAAATCATTTATATGTTGAGGATGGAAAGATAAGAATTAGGATTGTCATACTTCACATTTCCATTCATTCCCACCTTTAATTTGGGCAAAGCCCATCTTAAATTCAACTACTTGGCTTATGACTTTGGACAGCATGTCTCGCAGCAGTAGGGGCTCAAACTGGATGTTGAGAAGCTACATGAAGCCAAAGGGCTGCTAATTCATACCATAGCAAACAAATGTTCATGAATATGGATACATGTGCCATAATTTCATGGTTGGAAAAATGAGCGCCGAGGGAATCAAAGCCATTTTATGGTGAAGGAAAAGCTTTACAAAAATGACACTGAGCTCTTTTTGGTCTTCCCACTACATGTTTTACCCACGATACTGAAACAGAATGTGGAATGTTCAACATATTTAATAGCTTTACAGCAGGACTAGGGAAAGAAGATAGGTACAAGGGACAAATCCAGGCCCTTCCTCTCCGCCCTTTTTCTTAATTAAACACTAATGGGGAAAAAAAGATAAGTTGGGAAAAATAGTAAATGATATTTGAAAAACCACTCTCACTGTCTTGATATAACATGCAGTCTATGTAACATTACATACACACAGAGTCTGATTACTTTGGGCCTTGTACATAGCATCATCCATAGGCATTCTACAGAATTCAAAATTGTACAAAATAAAAAATAAGCATAAAATCCAAGGATTATTTTCACAACATTAGTATTGCAGAATAAAAGCATTAAACCAGCAGGAGGCAAGGAATCTGTAACACCCTCTGCAGCAGTTTGCAGGAAGATGATCTTGGCCCATGAAGGATACAGGAAGCAGTCATACAATCAGAGAGTTCCAAATTCTTATAAGGGAACTGTGGCCCTGCCCTCCATAGAAGCTGTACAGTTTCTCCTCAAACAAGCAAATGAGTAGCATCGTATAAAAACCATGTGATACTGAAAGCATTTTTAAACAGGAAAAACAAAAAGGTTATCAATAAAAACATAAACCCTCTCCAACTCTCCCTTTCGTAGCCAGGAAATAGGATTCATTTATGTTCTGCTACAAAATCATCATCTAACTTCTATTTGTTCTAGGAATAAAATTTGGTGGTTTAGGTCTTGCAAAGGGACAGAGTTAAGAATTCACATTACTGATTTTTCAACATCAGAGTTTCAGGCGTAACAGCAGTCTTTTCTACAACCCAAAACAAGTGTCACATTTCCCAGAACAGCAGAGAAGACACCACATGTGAAGGATTGTTAAGGCAACCTGTTTCTGAAAAAGGAAAATAAGACGGGTGGCAGGAAAAGCACTCTGCAGAAGTTGACGAAACCATAAAAAGCATGGTACAATAACTGCATCAATAATGGCAAAAAAGCAGAAAATGAAAAATTGGGAGAGGAAATTTGAATAAGCTGTGTTTTTATGTTGCTTTCCTAATCAGCTGTGGCTCCGGTTTTCCATTCTAAAGAAATTGTTTGCAACACAGCTCATAGCCTGCAGGCACAACACCCAATATGTTTAAACGGGCAAATGTTAACTTTGCTTAGTTTTTCAGAACTGAGCCCACGCAAGTCCACAAAATTTGTCCAGAATAAGTTGCCATAACCCCTGATCTCTCTTGTTCATGCTCTTGGCAGGCTCTGCCAAACTCAGGAGAAAGCAGGGTGCCACTGATGATCTTTGAAGCAGAATCCTACTCCAAAGCTCCAAACAAGTATTACAGTTGCATTTTCAACTTCTCAGAGCAGAGTCTTCTCTTAGCTGGGTGCCATGGAGCAGTGGCAGCCACTTAAAATAAGCATATTGAGGGAGGCTGCATTCCCATCTTCATATAGTAGGTTCTGTCTCAAGACTGTACACTATAACACCACACATTAAGATATTACACAGTAAAACCTATATGCATACCCATCATGCTTGGTCCTTTGTAGAAATCTACCCTTTGTCAGGCTCTCATAACTCATATTCTCAATTGGAGATCTAGTGTTTATGCAAGAAGCTGGCTCCAGTATCCCAACATCTACAGATATATCCAGCTTTCACAGATACCCCCCTCTTAGACAAATCAAATCTGGATGCCTTCAAGGAAGCCAGTCCTCAGTGATCTTTATACTATAAGCACTGGCATCGGGAAGGGGGGGGGGTTTGCCAATAAAGGCAAACTGATGGTCCCAGAATGCAAATGAACTCTCACTCCTCTGTACCTCTGCAATATTGACACCATTAAAAAGGGGAGGCAGCTTTGATCATCATCTTGTTTTTTTGGATGCCAGTGACAAACATCACAATGGGTCTCATGCTTTGAAACAGTAATTTTTGAAGGGACCTGGATCTCATTAGCAGTCCTAACGGGAGCTATAACAATTGATGCTAAGTTAATGACTTTTGGTAGCACCTGAGGTTTATTAATGGCACAAACAAGCAACAGAGGAAGCCACAAAAGCTATACCAACACAGTCTGCATAACTCAGAAAGTGTTTAGTAAATTTATGGCTAGCTTATGTGAGAAAGGAAGGCTGACCACTACAATCAGTGTTCCAAGCACATGGTTACTGAACATCATCTTGAGCAACATATCCAGCACATCAACTAAGAGTAATAAGTATGAAATGTTTGCAATGCCTTAAAAAGAAATATCTTATTCTGTGTATTTGGGAAAACTTTTATTAATCAGCAGCGAGGAATTGGACTGGGATTGTGGCATATAAACTTTACTTCTCACAATACACCACGGAGCTAATAAAATACCCTTCAGGTCCTTCTCATAATCCCCCCAATTCAACTGCTATTAGCATAAAACCAGCACCAGCAGCAAATTAAGTTTCATAAGGACTATGGTCTACAGTATAGAAAAGAGTTCACACCTTCCCCCTCTGATAGCTCCATGATTGCTGGATAATAAAAATAAACATTCTGTATATTCTCTAGCTTGTTGCTAAAGTGCCAACAGACATTAGCAGATTTTCATTCCCATGTTGGAAAATCACCCATATATTTACTGGTGGGAGAAAAAGCAGCTTATACTTTCGCCAGTTTCTAAATTAGCGTTCAAAGAAAACCAACAGCCCTTGGAAATCTTTGGGCAATATTTGTCTGGTTTCACAAGTCCTTTATGGTATGTATCAAAATCTGAAATAGAACGAATGGCCAGTCTCACTAGTACACACTTATTCTGACAGGCTATAGTCAACTGAAGCAGGCTAATCAATTCAGACAAAGCCTTTCTCTATAAAATACTTATGTCCCTTTTCTAACTCCCAAATTATGAAACATGAGGTAATTTTAGAAGACTGCCGTCAGCCTTTGTAACAACAATCAGGGCTAAAGCCTGACTGAAAGCAGTTTTTGAACACTATCAGGAGGGAAGGTTTAACCATTTCACAAATATTTTGCATACTGAGGGCTGAATAAGGCTGCTATATAATTATAGGAAGGACAGAGGCCATTTTTAAAATGGCAAGCTTTATCGTCCTTCATGCTCTTTAGTCCAACTTCTTAAAAATAATTGAATGATACAAGAGGCCCAGTTTATGACTTGGAAGTCTCAATATATTGGGAGATTATCTCTGATGTTAAGTCTTCCTGTAAGAAGAAATGAAACAGCTCCTTACAAGCCTAGATCAAGCTATATGTGTGAAACAATTGCAGAATCGCTGTATTAGAGATGCAAGGAACCAAGCTGAGACCCAGTTGGTGTGTAATCTCAGAATGTTTGCCAGTGCAATAACACATATCCAACCGTAGTATGTGCAGAATAAGGAGGGGGAAAGAGATGGCAGATAGCCTAACAAAGCCTTCAGCACTAACATCCCAGATGCCCCAATATCAGGCATGGTATTCCTGAGGAAAAAAAAATCCCATATTTTTATTGAATGGGTCTCAATTTGAGTAATGGATCCCTTTACTGGCAAGTTCATTACATCTCTGAATCTACATGTTGATCAGTCAGCTCATTAATATTGGTCAGCTTGGTCGCTGCTGGCAAACGGAAGAGCCATTCTTCAAAACAATTCAAATCACCATTTTATAGAAAAGAGGAACGAGGAGTGGTTTTGTTACAATGATCCTTCCTTCCTTCAGGTGCCCAGGTCCCCCCCAAGCTGCTAATGGGACCTGAGCAGCTCAACAATCTCTTGGTTCTGTCTCTCGCCATGGTGGTCTTCATTCTGAGTAGTGCATGATGGACTCTACGTAGTTTCCGGGGAAGAGTCCAGTTACTCCATTCATCACACCTTCATACCACCCATCATCATTTTTCTTAATGACGTAAATGATGGCACCTTCCTGAAAGGAAAGTTCATCTTCCTTGTCTTTAGTGTAATCATAAATTGCCACAACTAGGAACAAGAAGAAAAACAAAATTAGCATTTCAAATAAGCAGTTGGACCTAAAGCAATTACAGCTTTCACTTAAGTGGTCTCTTGTATCAAAAAGTAGGCATTTTCTTTATTCATGCAAGACTTCCTTCCCATTTACAGTAACAGTTGCTAACATAAAATTGTAGAACATGTAGATGTGTATACTTTTTGATTCTAAAATGATGGAATACTAAATTAAAAACAAAATAACCCACCATATTACTAAATGACTTAATTCCTCAAAACTGATGGGGCAACAAATTTTCTTTACTAATAGAAGTGGGAGTTCAATCCATACATCTTTAACAGTGATTTTCCAGGGTATGTGGTGCAGGACTACTAACAATGCTTTGGTGGCTTAATGAAATTCTATTTATTTCTCATATGGCTGAAGATGAAATGAAAAGCACAAAAGTGATTTAATGGAGAACTTTTTGAAAACCTCTTTGCCTTATGCCCAAACATCAAAGTTCTAGTCCCACCTTAGGCGCAATTTCAATTGGGTAACCTTGGGCCACTCACTTACTCTCAGCTCTAAGAACAAGGCAATGGCACACCACTCCTGAAATCTTGCCAAGAAAACTAAACAGAGTTCTCCAGTCAGTAGCCAGGAGTCAAAGCAACCCCCTCCCCAAAAAACAAGATACTATGCAGTTAGTCCTTGAACTATGACTATTCATTCAGCGACTGCTCAAAGTTATGACAGTGCTGAATGACAGTGGTTATGACTCATCGTCAATGTTCTGGATAAACCAAAACCCACACAGTCAGTCGATCACATAACCAGTTGCCAAGAGTCCTGTGATCGTATGATTGCCATCTGCAATCTTCTCTGCAAGCTTTTCCAGAAAGTCAATGGTGAAGCCAGCAGGGAATGTCGCAAGTCACTGGGCTAAGTCCCCTTCACCTGTGCACCAGCCCCCAGCCCCCTGCAATCATGCTATGCCAGCCACTTACACCTCCATGTCCTCTTGGATCTGCATGTCATGCATGCCCTTGTGCAACCTTGTCATATCTCACTCTCATGCATCTGATTCACTCCAACTCTCAAGCAGCCCACCATACTCTCACTGACCTGCGCAAAGCTTCTCATGCACTCTTCACTCTTTCCCTGACTAGCACCTCTTGCAGACCTGCTCCCTGAACCCCCACACACACCTCCTTAGTCTCTGCTCCCACCCATCCCTAGCAGAAGCAACTTACCTGCCTGCCAGCCTAGGACTGGCAACTTCCTTTCAGCTTCTTCATGTTTGGTGTAAGAAACCAGCAAGAAGTTACCTCATCTAACAACTGTGGATTTCAATTAACAATGGCAACCAGGATTGTACAGACTGCATCACTAAGATGCAGTCATGCTTTATTACTGCATTGCTTGATGATGGAAATTCTGGTCCTAATTGTTGATGTAAGTCAAAGACTGCACATGACAGACAGATGGAATACTATCACAGTTATTTGTACCTGACATGGGGAAACATTTTTAAAAACTGAATGTATCAAATTAAGTTTCTGAATTACATTCATATCTGGATGTGGTTTGGTCTCTTGGGGAAAGGAGCCAGTAACATTTTGTTTAAAAGGAGTTGGAGATGGCTAATAACAATTTTATTTCACGATCACATCGTAAGTCACACTTTGGGACATCAGATAAAGGAACAAAATATTCTTCTAGTGCTATTACGTGGCAAAATGTAGAAAACCTGTGACTCTCAAGCTCTCAGGATAAAAAAGGCCTCAGTATAATGTACCGCACTGAATTCAGATCCAATGAGCGAGACAAACTTCCACCCCCACAACAACTACAACCAACTAACCTTTCTCCAAATAGGTCCTTGGTGCCCATGGTGGATCCTCTTCAGCATAAGGATCGCTGTATTCCACCACAGCTGCTTCTTCTTCTTCATAATCCTCTGGAGGAGGGGGTGGCGGTGGAGATTCATCAAAAACAGCTTCGTCTACTGGGGGTGGAGGGGGAGGTGTGTCTGAAACTAAAAAAACAAAAAATCATATTCAAGTTTCCTGACTTAGATGTTTACATAAATAGCAATATAATAAATAACAGGACATATTTGTCCAGTTTATTTTACGCATGAAACCCAAAGTGGAAATAGAGATGTCTAGTAAATACTATCAGAGATTATGCTTCAAACGCTCCTTCATCTTTCAAAACTTTCATTGATAAAGATGAGCAAAAAAACTTGTTGATAATAGAAGTATAGATAATAAGGGCTACCTATATGTATAACATTTATATAGATTGTTTTGTAGCAAAGAATTTGTAAGACTCCTTTGCTTCCCTTGTTCTAATGTACATAATCATTTTAATGGAGATAATCAGAGGTGAAATCTAGCCGGTTCGGGCGAACCAGTAGGGAAAATTTTGATTGGTTCGGAGAACCAGCAAATATCACCTCTGACTGGCCCCACCCCTGCCTGCCCGTTCACCGCTCGCCCCGCCCCCTGCTCACCC
>JANHFL010001667.1:43288-66047 GCA_032468155.1 Oxyrhabdium leporinum | reverse complement strand
GTACTTTGCAATGACGACTAAACAACCTTGGAGAACGGCTCGTGGGGGAGGACCACTTTCCCTTTTTCTTCTCCCTGTTCCTCCTCCTTCCCTCGTGCCAGCCACTCCATCTCCCATTTCTCCATTGCAGTGCAGCACCCAGGATCCATTTTGATAGTATGTGTGGGGAGGTAATTTAACAACTGGTTTGCCCAGGGTCAGGTTGGCCATCATGGGAGGCTTGTCCCACATATGCGGTAGAGCTGGAGGATGGGAATGGGCCACGCCTCCCACAACGGCCAACCTGACCCCAGATGAACTGGTTGTTAAATTATTTGAATCCCACCACTTTGGAGGATCTGAATATCCCTGTCTATTACCCTATCCATTACAACAACATGCATGCTTATTTGTGAGTAAATTCTGTTGAAAATATGGAGCCTGGTCCTGAATAGAAATGAACATGATTGCAGTACAGTATGAGCAGCAGCAATCACCCCAACATTTCTCACAGGCTGATTAACACATTTTAACATGGTTAGAATTCAGCTGTGATTGAGCAAATCTCCATTAGTATTACTTTAATGCTTTCAGAATTAGGTAATTAGGTAACATGAAACTTAGCTGCAAGAGAAAATAGCTACTTATTAGGGAGGTATTATCTTCTCCCATGTCAATTGAAAAGGGCTCTTGGCTACTTGGTTAAAAGTAGTCATCTTAGCAAAAAGAAAAAATATTTTGGATTTTTAATATTAATAACTAGCCTTTTATTTTATTAATTTTTTAAGGTTAGTAAAATGAAAACCCAGTTCATTGCGGGCAATATGCTGACTCTGTAAGTTGCTTGAGAGTACTGTAAAACACTATGAAGTGGTGTATGCCTAAGTGCTATTGCTATTACTATTTGCCACCTTGATTGATTTCACTGGTCAACAACATTGTCTTGTTGAACATTTTGGGGTATATCTTATAGATTTTTTGGCAGATAAACAGGAAAGTAACATGTAATTTAGCAATGGCAGCAGCAATAGCACTTGGACTTATATACTGCTTCACAGTGCTTTACAGCCCTCTCTAAGTGGTTTACAGAGTCAGCATATTGCCCCCAACAATCTGGGCCCTTATTTTACCAACCTCAGAAGGATGGAAGTCTGCGTCAACCTTGAGCCAGTGAGGATTGAGCCCCTGGCAGTCAGCAGAATTAGCCTGCAATACTGCATTCAAGCCACTGCATTCAAGCCACTGCACCGCCACAGCTCTAATGTACCTTCCTATTCACACTTAAAGCAAGTGAACTAGGTGTTCTTGGATTTGATGTTTCCATTACCAATTCCTTAGCGTAAACAAACATACCAGAAAATTTAAAGCCAGGACTTAGTTATGTGCTATATAGAAGGTTCTTGCTAAACACATCCAGCTACTTCTGGTTAATATTCTTCTCTTCTATAATAGATCAGAACTGGGAATTCTGCAGGGGCCTATCTTACCTGGATTCTGGCTATAAAACGGTCCTCCGTTGACCTGGCTTTGAAGGCTGTTCTGTGAAGTGATGGATGGAGGGCGCCTATATGGCAAAGAGCCCCCTATTGTTGGAGGTGTGTGCCGAGTAGCAGGTCTGTTCATGCTGTAGAACTGAACAGGATGACCTATTTCGACAGGTTAGAAAAAATATAAAACCTTGAGCAATGCATTTTTAGATGAAATAATTCAACTTAGGCATGGCAATTCAAATTAAGTGAAACACATATGTTTCAGTCAAGTTCTCTAATGGAAAAAAATCCTATGTGGATGAGATTAAACAAATTTAAGAAGAAAACATTCTTAGAAATGATTCTCGACTCTGAAAAAACTTGGCCAAATATAGAAGTAGATAACTTGATTATCTGTAAGTCAGAATTTCAATATAATGCATGCATAATGTACAAGTTAATTACTTAATAACCAGCATATGTGAATGAGTTAATGTGAACTGAATATCTATATCCTCTACTCTTTCAGCCACAGTGCTTCTCACTAAAAATGTAGGGAGTCAGATTGCAGAAGAATCTCATGCTCAAGTACCATATGAATGGGTTTTGCTAATTACAGAATGTTGAATTTCTCATGCCTAGACTTTCCCCAGTTGTTTTTGCATGCATTTGCACGCACAGCCTTTTCACAGAAGTACAGCACAGCCTGTTGCAATGCTTTGCCCAAATGTTCCTTTGAATAGTTTCCACAATCTTATTATTGACAAGCTTGAGGTCACTTGGCTCAACATTTCAAAGGCAGGACCAAGGTAAAATCAAGGGCAATGGATTGGAACTGGTGGTTTCAGGATCACTGGTGGCTCCTGGGAATCATAAATAATTTCCTGGTTGATTTGCTAAAAATAATTTTTAAAAATGGTTAAATATTGCCAACTGTAAAACTATTGGTGTTCATTCAGCATTGCCATCTCAAATCTTGTGAGATATTTGATCTTAATCATTTTCAGCTTTTTAAATATAAATATGTGATCATAATGAGCAGTTGTTAGAACAGTTAACAGAACAAATATAAAGTGCTCTGATGCAGAATGAGAGCTAGTTTGGTGTAGTGCACCGGGCTGGGTTAGAAACCGGGAGACCCTGTATTCTAGTCCCGCATTAGAACAAAGCCAGCAGGGTATTCTTGGGCTGGTCACCCTAGAAGGAGGCAATGGCAAATCACTTCTGAAATGTTGCCAAGAAAACGTCAGGGATTTGTCCAGGCCAGTCTCCAAGAATCAGACACAACTGAATGGAAGAAAAAAAGTCCAAAGTTCTATGCGCAAATCATGAGAGTTTCTAAGAGCTATAATTTAAAACATATGAATTTCACATGGCCTAATTGTGTTTTAGTACATACGGAAGGCTTATGTTCACTTCAAACCTATGTACTACTTATGTAAGAATAAAATAAGCCAAGCTGATATCAGAAGCTGTATTATATGAAGTTAAGAAATAAAACTGTAGATAAATTTAACAACATGAACAAGAGCATATCCCAGAGTTTGCTATTCATAGCATTAATCTGGCAAAATGCATCTTTGTTAACTGTAGCTTCCATCTTTCTAATTTTCTCCAGAACATCAGAAAAACAAAAGCCATTAGCTCCAAAATGAATCATCTTCATTCTGATATGGTTCTAGGGGAAAATACATGTTTCCTCACTCAAGAAGGAAAAAGAGAAATAATGGAAATATCCATCTATCTAAAAGCTCAAAACATCTGATCGGCTTTAGGCAGGAATTGCACTTTTCAGTTGCCAGCAATCAGCAGCAGGAACTCACCTGAAGAGGGATTGGAAGAGGCAGCAGGGGGAGTTGGAGAAGTGAAGCCATCAGCAAGGGGCTGAACCCCTGCAGCAGCAGCAACATCTGGGGTAGCAGAGGATGGGGCAGTAGCAGGAGTGAGAGGGGCGGAAGCAGAGGCAGAAGTAGCAGGAAGAGGAGAAGTGCCAGCAGAACTGGCAGGGGCTATGTTGAAAGAGGAGGAAGAGACAGCATTAAGGAGTAGTTCAGGTTAGCAAGGAGGAGAAAAGCTTTTTGAATCATTGCGATTAGATTTCGGTCAATTCTTTAAAAATTATCAAAAAAAGAAAATGGATAGAGCAGGAATGTTCACACTGAGGGGTTTCCCATTACATATACAGCCAAACACCAAAGTAAAAAGGAGCAGGAATGCATTCTATACATAAAAACCTCACAAATCTAAATCATGTTCTGTTTTAGCTATTGATATAGAACAAGGGGGTCAAACTCACGGCCCGCAGGCCAGATACATCATGCGCTGGCCACACCCATGCCCGGTTTAGTGAAGGAAAAAAATCACAATACGTCACGTGATGACCCGAATTTGACACCCCTGATATAGAACAAGAGTGTCGTATGGTTCTTTGCAGCTCTCAGAGAAGGCAGGACCAAAATTTGTTTTGGGGGTGGGGATGGGGTTTGATGTATTTTTTGTATGTTGGGTGTTTTTTGGGGGGCAAATTGGACGTACTGCAACCTTTTATGGTTTTTTCTTATTAACTATTTGACTCCTTATCAAATTCAACAAGCCCAACCCTAAACGCAAAATAAAATTTTAAAAGCGGGTATCTGACCCCACCAATTCTAATAACTTTTGGTTGCAATTATTTTCCTATTTGAAAAGGAAGGATGTGATGACCCGGAGCTGGGTATGGAACAAGACAGCCAGAATGAAGGCCTCCTCCGTCAGCCTCAGTCTCATCCTCCTCCTCAGGCTCCGATGGGGCCATGACAAAGGAGGAGGAAAACAGGAAAAACAGGAAACCATGTTGTTTGGAATTCTTTCCAATTTCCAGAGGTGGCACCTGACTTTTCTTTCTATGTAACAAAGTAACATGATACATGTATGTTTCTCCTCAAAAGTACATATTGCATCTGTGTGTCTCTCAGGGTCCAATCAGAGTGGATGCATGTGCATTGCCTGGGTGCGCATGAAAAAGGTCTATTTAAAATGACTACATATATGTTGCCTGATTTTGTATATGTGTCAGGCAGCCTAATATATAGTATGTGGGTGGGCAGATGGGTGGACGGACGGACAGACAGACAGATACATCTCTATACATGTATTTCTGCTCTCACTTCATGTTGCATCTATGTTTACATGTACAAGGTTGACTCAGACTTCCATCCTTCCAAAGTCATTAAAATGAGGACCCAGAGCGCTGTAAAGCACTGTGAAGCGGTATATGTTATGTTCAATTGGAATAAAACAAGAAGAGACTGCAGTTTTCTTTTTATCTTTTTGTTATTTGGATTGAGTAGTGGAATTTTTCTTTTTACTGCCATCACTCCACCCATTAAAATAACACAATATTAAGGAAAGACCTATTTCATTTACTTAATAAAATTAGATTTACTACAAATGCTATGCATTGTTTTATATTTTAGTAAAAATATTTTACTCCATGTCTGGATATAATCTTTGTTGTTGAAACATCTAGAATAATGTAACTCATTACTTCTCTTTTTTTTTTTTCTTTGCAAATATTTTGTTGCTTATCAGTCAGTTTAAAAAAACAAAAACTACACCTTAAGACCACTGCATTAAACAGTGTTATCATATTGTGAATTTTAAAATGCAATTAGCTATGCATTCAATTCTGGTAGCTGTTGTGCAGCTGATAGGCTGACTCCAACAATTCAAACAACAGATTTCTAACTATGGCAATAACTTATTAGAATTCCTAGTTCTCTTATGTTGCTGTAGAAAAGAAAAGAGAATTTAAAACAATTCTATTATCTATATGATATAGAATCAGCCTGCACCCTCATTACTTCGCATGATACATGTGGATATGAATGAAAAGTTTCAACATGGCGACTAACTTTTTATAGGTATAAATTAATGTTGTGTTTAAACATTAAAACTTAGGACCTGATTATTTGTAGACCATCTGCTGCTGCTATTATTATTATTGTTATTCATAAGGCCATTTCAGCATGAACAATTCAAATCAATACATGTAAACATTTAAAAGTACATCATAAAACGTTAAACAGATTAAAATAAATTAACACATTAAAATAACCATTGAATAGGGAACTACCATAAAAATTAAAATACACACAATACATGTACTTACATACATATGTGTATTGTATTTTAATTGTTATGGTATTTTCCTGATACAATGTATTTACATATATGTAAATATATGTAACATCACATATATGTATCATCGCATGTCGGGAGGACCAGGATTTTTACATTTTCCTCAGTGACAGAAGGAGCAGGGCCATAAGGACCTCAAGGAGAAATTCATTAAAATACAAATTTTGGAAATGCTAATACAACAAGCCAGCCATCTCACAGCCCAGAAGTTACATTACTGATAATCTGAAGTAGACTGATTGATAATTGATGATGTGATTCAAAAAGATGAAGTGTTTATCAATTATATAAAATGACTTTCCCATCTTGCTAAAAATGTTAAATGTAAGTTGAACAGAGTTAAAAAAAGAGCATAAATTCCAGTCAAATAGTGCCAGATGAAATGTACAGTATCCTGAGGTATGAGTGAGAAAGTTTCCAACTCTCCACAACCTCTGGAACCAAGCATTGTAGATAGTTCTGATCTGGATGGCATAATTTGACAGTATTCAAATTAATACTATAGTCACTGTATAATGGAGAATGATATGCTAATATCTGTACAATCTATATTTATAGTTATATAGATTCTAGCCTTATTGCTATTGTATTGTATAAACCTTACAATTTAGAGATTTTAGATTCATATTCACCTGTAGACTTTAATATATAAATTGTATCTTATAGGTATTCTGTTGTTTAAAAAAACTTTATAAAACACCAACTACCACAGCAATTAATTTTGGGGTTCCTTTTGCATTATTTTATTCATTATTTGCTAGTCACATACCACAAGAGATAAACTTTCACAAGAGATAGTCACATATTCAGTAATGGTAAACTGCACATTTAAAAGGAGTGTAAAGCTTTTAATTAGCATGCAAGCTATATAGCTTTTTGCTACAGAAAATCCCATCTCCCTTAAAAAATAAGTCAGCACGCTAAGTTGTGCACTAGCAGAAATTTGGGTATGCGGTTCCATATTCAATCCCATAACTAGATCAAAACAAACATAACAAAGACCAAAATAAACATAACAAAGAAATACTGTACTAATCAGATGATTAGATAGAAACACATACAGTATAGACACTCTCAAAGTTAGTGATAGTGATTTCTTAGCTAAAAGGAAATGGCATGAGAATGAAGTAAGAAGAGCATTTACTAGGCTGGATCACCAAACTACGCAGATGGTTTCCATTTCTGCTAGCAGACAAGGCAAAATAGGGAAACTATTGAATCCTGCCTCCTGACAGCAAGGATGGCAAAGCACTGTAATGGGAAAAAATCCAAAGGTTTTTATGGAATGGGCAAGAGAGCTTTGCTGAGTATCTGGTACGGAAAAGAATCTCCCAAAATGTTCTCCTTCCATACAGCACTGGAATTTTGCTTAGGTCATCCTGAGTATCAGTGTTGAGGATGTTTTCCTTCAGCTTATAGCAGTTTCTCTCAGGGCTGCACAAAGTGAAACAGTGGCTGGTAGTGTTTCAGGCTGTGAGAATGCCTCACTTCCACAACATTCTTCAGCTACCCCACCCACCCCCAAAAAGTGCTATTTCAAGCAGCAAAGTATCTCTGTGTATGTGTTTCCACAGAAATTGGGCTGGATTCATGAGATTCCAGTCTCAGAAAGACCCCAATAAGGAATTCATAGCAATGCTCTGAAAAATTTAGATAGAAATGCCTCCATAGACCTCTCTATACCTTATAACAAATCTGTAAGCTGTATAACAAATGGGTACCTTAGCCTTGAAAAATTTAATTGTAGCAAAAGCATGTTTATTGTCATTGTGGTTGGCAAAATACAGAAACTGCATTTGAAAATATATGGCCCCGATGGTAATATAACAAGACTTGTTTTTGCTAAGAAACTAAAGGAGGACATTTTAGAAGTGTATGACTAATGTGCTTTTGTAAGATTGTAACAAAAGCTCACAGGATTCTGCTTTACGGCTCCAACAACATGCTTAAGAGAAGCCTATAGATAGACCCTGACTTTATAACATCTTCAAGCCTGCGTTTTCCTGTTAAATGGTAACGTGACTTATAGAAATAGATGGAAAAATATATATTGGGAGATAAGGCTGGTGGAAATGGGTCATTATCAAATCTTCCCAATCACAGCTTAATTATCAATTTCCTATCATTCATATTCATTGGATGACTCTACAATCTACAATCATGAGAGTCTCCAAACCTATACCAGACTTTTCTTATTCTCCTTTTTTCTAAGTAGAAAGAACTCACCCATAGGGCTGTTGTTGTGGGGAAATAGGAGAAAGGTGTGTTGGATATGTTCGTTGCCTTGAGTTATTTGTAAAAATAATAAAGTGGGATACAAACAAAGACAGAAATAAATAAGCTGTTTCCTCAAAGTTGGACACATTGTTGTTCACTGTTATATTTGGTTAGACATGAAGAAAATGCTGCAATCCCAAAACAGTTGCTCAGGGAATCCCAGCATCCATCTATTTTTTATCTTTGGCTCCTGATCTTGAGCTAATTACCAATCCAGAAGAGAACCTCTCTTCTTTTTTCATGAATGCTACATTGATTAAGGAGATTTCGGTGAGGAATTTTTGAAATTCAAAGAACAGATAGCCACCAACATATGACTGTTCACATGACAATAGTTTGAATTAACAACGGCCTCCCAAAAAGTCAGTTAAGATCTAAATTTGAACTTATGACCATCATCCTGTCCCTACAGTCACATTATCACAATTCAGGCATTTGGCAACCAGTTCCATTTAGAACTGTTTACAGTGTCCCACAGTCACATGATTACCAGATATGACACTTTTTGCTGTTTTCCAGCAAAAAATATCATTGATTAAACTGGATTCACACTTACAAACATGTGACTCAACTTATGATCACCATTAAAATGGCCATAAAATTGACTGCATCTGATGACTTGATTTACGATTGCAACAATTTACAACAGGAATTCTGATCTCAATTGTGATCATAAATCAAGGATTACCTATAAGAAGTATTTATTTTATAATACTAGCAAAATCTAGTTTTACTGTATCTGCTACTTGTCACATCATTATTATTGTTGCTATTTAAATTTATTTGCTGCCCATCTCGCCACAAGGAGGCTCTGGGTGGCTTACAACATTTAGTCACATGGAGTAGTGAAACAAAATAGCTAAGATTTTTAATAAATCTTAACATTCCAAATTAATGTAAAATACCCACTTCCATTTAAACAGTACTAGGAAGATATGGTAACTTGTACACACTTCATTTGCAATTCCAAACCACTGGCTAATTGAGCACGTAATCAAAAGAACAAAATAGGACTAGGAACAAAAGGGACGTTACCTGGATACACACTGGGAGGGGATGGAGTAGGGACAGCAATAGGGACGCCAACACTTCCGCTCCCACTGTTCTCTCGACTGCTGCTCCTACTGCTGGGATGGCTACCTCCACTGCTTCCGCTGCTGCTAGAAGAAATCCAAACCACCAAAGTAACTATAGTCCATTCCCTAACAGGTAAACCACAGCTGCACATTTATAGAAGCTTGCTAAATTTGCCATTTCGGAGACCAATAAAAACTGGATATGTTTTTAAAATGTCTTGCCAATGCCTCAGCTAAAATTAGGAAACATCATTCAGGATTAATAGTACAGATGAAATGATCAGAAACAATTCCAAGAGCATTTTCTAAAAAATCTTGGTAATATGGACCTTCGGTGGAAAGAAGCTGGTTTCATCTAAAGTGCATAATGCTCTTTGAAGTAAAAACATCTATGTATAAAATAGTTTTCTCTGTAAATGGCCATGAGAGCTTTCTAGTATATGCTAATGTTTTTTTTCCTTATGTACTGCTAGCCTGCTCTGCAGGTTGATTCCACACTGCAAAAACTATTTTACCAAGGCTACTCTCCTACTGCTACAATATGCCTTGTAAGGGTCAACAGAAATAAATAATATTAGCCACATTTCAAGTCAACTGAACTACACATTTGTTTAAAATTGGCAGCACTTTCACAAGCATCAAAATTTCACCACTTCAGAATTTTGGACATAAACTTCACAGTTGCAGTATTCTTGTTAGCAGGTACCACATTTTAGAAGCTGTGTATCACACCGGTTATAACGAGACGGTAGGCAGCAAAAATAAATACATTAAATACAATAGTATTTCTGTTACACAATGCAGTAGTGTATCGTATATTGCTTTTGAACGAAACAAAAACCTGTTCCAAGACAAACAACTTCACACTACACAACACGTAGTATAAGCAGCATGGTTTCTCTCTATTTCCCAATGGATTTCCCAGGAAATCACATGAATTTATGAAGCTCTAAGTGGAGAGGTGGAGTGGGGTGGGGTGGTTAAAAGCAGATTGCTATAAACTGAGTTGTCTGTCTTAATTATTGTTAATATTTTGCACAGGAGCAGAGTGAATACCTGTAAGTGCGATTCCTCTGATTCACAGAAGCTGTTCTAACAGGGCTCTGCTGCGAGGGAGCGATATTACGGGTAGGGCTAGGTACATAGTCATTTGGTACCACTGGAGGACGCACTGGCTCCAGTGTGCGATAGGGAGAGTGACGCCTACACAAGAAAAACATGTATGGAAGCAATTTCAGACAATGAAATACAAAAACCTTTTGGCCAAGGCAGTGCAGAATTCCTGCTAGATTGTTCTGCTCAAAAATGCACAGGGCTGGATCCAATGCACTGCAGGAGTAGCATATGTGTAGGATTTCCTTAGGCCCAGCTTTCCCAGCTGGCATCTATGTAGATAATTCACAAAGAGATCCATGCATGCCTACCATAAACTATCCCTCCCTCCCTTTTTCCTCAAGATTATTTATGTACTGGGGCAGAAAGGACAGATGGGATTAGGTTATAAGAGGCATGCACAGAGTTCCTATTCCCCTCGATGGTCTGTCATGCTACGTGTAACAGGCATCCCTATGCAGAAGAAAGGAAGAGAGAATAGGATTCTTTGGAGCTAAAAAAAATCCCCACATTATGGTACTGGGTCATGACATTTTCTATTCATCTACTACAGGGTATTCAGGCTGGTCATTCTTTCCAAATATAGCAGAAAATAGTGTACAAACTGCAAGCACTAGCCCAAAGGCTTCCACAGAAGAAACGTATCTTATATTTCCAATGACTATGCAACACCTCTTGGTGATATTATGGATAAGTTTATGCTTGCAAGAAAGATGCCTTCAAACCCCAGATTGCAGCTTTTAAGTACCTTTATGCCAAGAGACAATTGTAATAGTTAAAAGAAAGTTTTAGCTTTCCCCTTTACATTCTCTCCCTCTCCCTTCTGATGTATAAGCAATTATACTTACCCAATAGTTCCCTTCCCTGACATTGGTGGACTGGGCGGTTTCTGGGTGGGTGGTGTGGTACGAGGCAGACCACCCATTTTCATATTCTGCGTGCTCACCTGTGTAAGAGGTAATGGGAAAAAAATAACCTCACTTAAACTTTTCAGATTTAAACAGGAGCCCTTAAAGACTTGATCTACTACATTAAAGAGACAAGGAAATGTGCAAATCAAAAAAAAAAGGAAAAAAAAACCAAACTTAGTCATACATACGTGTGCTATCTCTACCCTGGTTAAAATTATTAAGTGCACTTAAATTGTGGTTATATGCGGTGTGATGATGTGGTTTTAAGACAGAGTTTGCCTAACGCCATCACATTTACATTTAGATCACTGGCAATGTAGCATAGCAAATCTATCTCCATGAAAGTTGTTGAGCTTTCTAGGCTCAAGAGTTTTAGACAAATTACCATTCCAAGAATGCAGTATTGTAGTTGTCTACTCCAATGAGACTGAAAGGTAACTCTGAAACATTTTATTAGCTGTGCCTTAATTATACTATATGCATGTACTGATTACATGTAATTAATTACAACCTCAAAACCTGGTTTGGAGCTTAATTCTCACTATGTGTACTCTTTGTAAGGAATACAAATTTACAACTGCATATTATATGAAAATCCAGTATGATTTTACTCAGTGGTGGGATTCAAAAAAATGTTTACTACCGGTTCTGCGGGCGTGGCTTGGTGGGCATGGCTTATTGGTCATGTGACTGAGTGGGCATGGCCACCCCGCACCCCATTTCAGGCCTAGTTGTCCTCCCCAAAGCCCCCTGGGAGTCAAAATGAGTCACGGGGGGGGACTGTGCCACACCCATGCCCCGTTTCGGACCCAGTGGGCCCTCCCAAAGCACCCTGGGAGCGAAAACGGGTCACGGGGAGCTGCGCTGCAAACCCCCCCCCACGCCCCATTTCGGGCCTAGTTGGCCTCCCCAAAGCCCCCTGGGAGAGAAAATGGGGCGCAGGGGGGCTGGGCCGCACCCCCCACACACCCCGTTTCAGGCCTAGTAGGCCTCCCTGCACTTACCTGGGAGCCAAAACAGGGCACATGGGAACTCCAGGAAGGGGCGGGGCCATCCAGAATCTTTCCTACTGGTTCGTGCGAACCAGCCCAAATCGGCTGAATCCCACCACTGATTTTACTGCCTCTGAGCGGTGTCTTTCAGGAACAATTTTCTTTTCCTGAATGCCTTACATATAATTTTATTAGATATTCCAAGGAAGTCCTGAAGTGTATGAGGTCTCATTAATAAGTTTTACAACAAAATTGGAATGAGAAACATGAATCCAATTATCTTTTCAATATAATTAATTATATATCTCCATTTGTTATGGGGACGCAAAGTTTGGAGTCAACAGCAACAGGAAGTAATGATAAATGCCAATCCAACAGCTTCCCTTGCCCTTTCCATATAAGTCCCTCTCTCTTTATATGGCTGGTGGCATAAATCTTCATAAACCATTTCCCCAAGAATATTGAGATAGGGGAATTTGTTCTTGGCATGAAGAACAGAAGAATTTCACCCAAAGAACAGGTACTAAATTTAAATGTAGTTGCAATTATATAAAATTGTTGAAGCCATACTTAATAAAACAGAAATAAACTGGGCTATATCAGTAATATCATACATTTAAAGGGCAATTAAAATTTCAAGCAGGTAGCTTCTGAAGGGACGGTTCATTCTGAGATTATAGGATAAATAATCCAATATTGCCCCAAAGAAAAAATATTTCAATAAATTTTGAAATGATTTTCATAAGCATTGCACATTAAATATACTTGTAAATTTTAACATTAAATTCATAGATATTACTACGCTTCTGGAAGCTTCTATAAATTGAATTCTAGAAAACGTACTGTGATGTGTTATGTAACAAAAGATAAATATGTTTATATTCATTATGTTGCTGGGATATTATTAATTTTCCTTACCATAAAAGCAACACTAATAATGCATTCACAGTGTCGGTAAGTTTATGGGAGACCCTACACTTTAAAGCTTCTGAATTTATCTTTAAAAAAATATAGAAGGGGATGCTTTTATAATAAATAAAGTCCATGAAGCGTGGCATTCTGCAGCTACCATTATAATGGAGTGTTATGAAACCTGGAGCTGATGGAAGCTGTATCTAATATTTGGATGGCATCAAGTTAAAGAAGATTGTCAATACTTTAGAGTGATTAATATTTGCAGAATACTTGGTAACTTTATTATTTATATATAATATCCAGGGAATTGGTGCCAAATATATGGAAATATTAATTCAAGATTAATGAATGTATTCTAATATTTTTTCTAAAAAAAAATTCCAGCAAGTATAAATGCACACGAGTTGCTTCACTATTCCTCACAATATCAGAAATATAGGAGAGAAGTAATAGTGGCTGTGGTGACCTTAGTAAAGACTGTGTGAGGCAGTTATGGCTTTGCCCATTGCTGACATGCAGGCTTTTGTAGATTACCTCAGAAGGAAATAAGTCCTCCGTATTCCTATTTTTGGTAGACTGCCTTTCAGATATTTGTTAGACATGTTGTGAGATATTGACATTTAACAATATATGTTGTGATATATTGACATTCAACTGAGAATCTGTATTCACTTACAGAAAATAATGGCAAAATGCCACACAGAGGAATGCAAATAGTCAACACCCTGCCATCAATTTGCTAAGACATGAACAAAACAAAAGATTTAAACACGGCTCAGCTCAACTAATGTTCAAAAACTAAGGTGTGTTTGGTATAAGTGCTTTTTGTTGTCATCAGTTATACTCTTTAAAAAAAAATCAATTCCACATTATTAAATCATCAACTCCTCCAGGGGCAAGAATACAGTAATATCCCTAAGGACAATCCCACTTTAGACTCACAAGAACTTTGTAAACTACATTTAGCACAGTACAGAACTGAACTCCAAATGCACGTACTAGTTAATTACATGATAAACGTCACTACGTAAATAAGCCAAAGTTGGCAGCACATGCTACTCAGTACCAAATCCCATCATGTTCAATTCAGCACAACTTTAGGGGCTCTATTGTCCTTTCATCTTTCACAAGGGACGAATTACCAGCACTAGGTTGAATTTCATGAGGACTGTTCACATTCTTAAAGCAACAAAGGTTACTTATAAATTATAATCAAAGGGCTCAGGATAATTAGGAGATTCATTTTGGTATTTATAATATTGTTATATCTACTACTACTTTATATCCCCCCCAAAAAAGGGAAGAATTACTCAGTGCATGACTCTCTCTACCCAACTGTCTAATTTGTAGACAATTAGCTCTGTGCATTCAAGGAGTTGATTACAAACGGACTTTAGACACACACATTTTTTCTGTTCTTTATTACTTAACTGTAAACATATTGGGCATGAATGTATTTTAATATAAAAATACTGAGAACATTAAAAGTAACCTTAAATCCTACTTAATACAATGAAGACAACAATCGTAGCAGAAACTATATAAACATATATATTTTCAAAGGAACTACAATATATAGATCTGCAACACCAGCCTAACAGTAGGACTGGTGCGGCAGTTCAAAAATTTACTTAATAACTGATAGTATAACTTCAAAACATATAAAATAAAACATGCCCCAAGTTATATTTGATTTTGCAAAATGAATTAAATTTGCAAATTCAAGCTTGGCTCATAAATGAGATCAAATCACATCATATAAATAATAATAAATTATTTACACAGGGGGAGAGAAGACCTATCTCAAACTTACATTTGTATTTTTTTTCATGTAAAACCTGATTGCTGAAGGCCTTGCTAGTTATCTAGTTCTTTCAGCATCTAGCATATTTTAAGATGCAAGAAACAGATTAAAGATTATTTTCTTCCCATGAGCTTGGCAAGAAACAACATTCTCCCCATATGTAATAGTCTCAAATATAAAAATGAAATTCAGCCCTGATGTTTCTTACCTTAAATCTAAGCAACCACTTAATGCATAAATGAAGCAAATAAAAGAGGTAAGGAAGAAAAGCATTGAAAGGTTAGTTGAAGTTTCAGGATATGAAGAAAGAAGGGAAAAAAGAAAAGTTAAGCACTTAGCATCAACTAAATAATGTATCAATAGATCATAGAAAGAGTGATTAAAGCAGAAGGTGTTATGAATAAAGGTTTTCAAAATGAATAACGCTTTAAAATATTAACAGAATTTGTTAACAAATCTGTTAACAAATAACAATGATAAATTGAATTCGAAAGTATTATTTTGTACATGTAGCATATTTGTAAATCACATACATGCTAAAAAATACTGAGAAAAAAAAGTTCACTCAATATAGATTTTAGGGGCTATGAAAATTCTTCAGAAGAAGTGGTTTAATCCAGGTTAGAACACACCTCTCTTTGGATCTTTCTCCAGGCTCACACACCTGCTGTGCCAGCTATCTCTATATACCTGCACAAACCAATCTGCTTCCAGTTGCTTTTTGACTTGCATGCACACACATGCATAGACAACTGAGAACAGCTTCTGAAGCAGCCACAAGTGTACAAAAGGACACAGTTGTTTTAATAAATCAAAAATAGATTCTTTATACATGATTCCATGTATTCTGAAACACCTCGTTTGAAATAATTTATTCAGTTATATAGGATCTGCTATTTATCCATTCTTCTATTGCTAAATCTGTTAAATATTCTGATGAAGTACATACCCCTGCCCATGTGTAGACTCAATTATAAAGTTACTCTCAAATAATAATCTTTCATTTGATAAAAAAAAAAGCCTAGCAGCTTGTTACCCGAAAGGGTTTTGCAACACTTCAGATTTAAAGAGAAATAGATGCTTTGGAGCACACAGCATGCTCCCTGAATCAGGGTTCTCAAACAGGTATCATAAGCAACTTATAAACTGGACACAGCTTCTGTTTTAAGACTTTCTGCTTTGCACAGGTAAAATAGGGTATTATCAAAGCCTGTTCTGTTTTCCACAAATAATTTTTATTTCTAGGTACTTTTATTCTGGTTTTCTATTTATAGCATTCATGTTACAGAATAATTAAATTAATTGCTTGTATACTTCCTTAAAATTAGGTTTTATTTGGTCATTACCTCCACTATTCATTACCATTATCTTGTAGGTAGGGGCAGCGACTGAACAGCATTTAATCAGACTATCCACCAGAACAAGAAAAACAGTTGACAAAGCAGATTTCCCTTTTCTGTGTGAGCAATCCACACTCCTTAAGGTGCTCCAGCACATTAACATTCCAGAATAGATTTAGAAGATATAAGGAAGAACCAGAATTTTTGATATTAGATAGAACTCATAATGATTACCAAAGTTGATATAACATGACTGTATATTTTTGTTGTTGTTACAAATTAAACTTGCATTTCAAATATTCTTTCAGATATTTGATTAGTGTTTGCCTCCAGGATGGCTATATTGAAAGAAAAACAGAACCAAACATCCTGTCTCTGCTATGTTATGTTATTTCTACAGTCCAAATGTAAATATGTGTAACAGCTACAGAAACTCTGTATTTGTTTCATAAAACATAAAGACATGATAACTATAAGAAAAATAAATGTAGTTTACTCTATGTATCATCTTCACAATATGACTGTCCTATGCATGCTATTTTTAGAAAATTCACTAATCTTTAAAGTGAGAATTTCAATCAAAGGTTACTTTCAGAATAGTTTTATATTATAATCAACCTAGAGAATGTTTTCAGTGTAGAGAGATGGATTTAAATATATTTCAAATATAACAAGTTTCACCGAAGAATATGAATCATTACATTCTGGATTGTAAAGTACAGTAATATAATTAGTTCAAGAAGAACCGCACAAACAAATACATTTCTTTGCAAGGTAAATAATTCCCTAGAAAATACTTATTATTTTGTCATTTCTGCTACTATGCTGACCGAAAATGCTGCAATTACTGTAAATTGTTCTTTTTCACATTAACTTTTTCCTTCTCATTGATATTTTCACATCTTTTAATTACTCTGTATATTTTAAGGTTGTATTCCAGAGAAGCATGCAAGAAAATGAACAAACTTTACACATGCAATTAAGTGTGCACACACAAAGTGCATGCATACAAATTTAATATGTAATTCTAGCTGTAATTTAGCAACAATTAAATCATAGGGGTTGTTAGAGCCACATACCCAGTGGATCCTAGATATTTCTTTCTGGTTTATCTTACTTTTCTGCTTTAAAAGGATATTAAAAGATTAGCTCCTTAATTTTGCTTATTACGCAAGTCTGGAATTAACTGAGCCTAGAATCAAGAGAGTAGGCAGCAGACAAATCCATATAATAAATATAAATAAATTGGTCTGACCAAAGGAAAGATTAATATCATGCTTGCAATAGTAGTGTAATAAGAGTTTAGTTCACAAGCAAACAGAAAAGAAGTATTACATTGTCAGTCAGTACTGCTTGATAACCAAATCAAAATCAAGGGGACAAATGAATTTTATTTTATTTTTTGCTCATTGAGACACAAAGAACAATACAGTACAGAATCAATAACATAAAGGGTAAACAAACCATGCTATTAATTGGAGAATGCAAGGGAGCCTCTCCACACAAACATATTTGCATTCTTAAAACATACAGGCATTTGTATTATTTCATTTTGCCACTTACCTTTACCCCATGTCCAATATCATCAAGAATTGTATAATCAATAGGTTTCCTGATATAACGAACAGGTCGCTCCAAGTTGGCTGGTGCAATGATTTTGTGAGTTCTTGAAGTGTTTTTGTTTGTAGTCAAGATGCCAATTTCTCTTCTAGCCACTTTTTCCTTGTGTATATCAACTGTCTGCAGGCATGATGAATATATACGTTGTAGGTATTTTTAAAAATCATCATTAAAGATCATTAAATAAAACAGCTACAATTGTTACATGTTTTATTTCTTTTGGTATAATAAAATTTAATTTCATACAAAAACTTCTGAAATATACAGATGCTATGCTAAGTAATTAAAGAAAAAACAAATTCTTTTAAAAGACAATACATTGATAATTGAAAATGACATAATTGTCAAAACAGTTACATTTTCCCTAACATTAAGTGAAAATGTATTCCTTCTAGAAAGATGATTCTATGTTCATGAATCATTCTGTGTGATTAACAGTGTTACATCATGGATTCCCTTTTACACATTGATTACCATCTATTATAAATACCTAGGCCTGCTGCTCTCTAAGATCTCTACAGAAACTTAACATTAGATACCACTGTGCAAAACACACTACTTCCATTTACTGTCTCAATACGGACTTCCTGGAATGAAAGGAATAATTTTATGCCACGCTTGCTAATATTGTTTTTATCTAATGTGAGACAGTGTCATGGAAAACAATTATATTTTCAGGTTCTTTGTAGAATTTTTTTAATGCTACAGGTCCCAATAACTGAATAAACTCATTGCCATAATTGAACATTTTGGGAAACTGGCAATTCAGATAAAAATTTTTAGCAAAATATCCCAAGGAAATAATAAATAGCAATATTCAGCATTTGTTGCAATAATCATACATTTCAAATGTGAATTTTACATGGTAAAGCTGGCTAATGAAGTTTTTTATTATTGAAAAAGTATCTATTTTATTTTCTTCAACAAAAATAATTATTTTTCCATAAAAACAAAAAGACAGCACAGCAGATTGTATCTGCCTACATGAAACAGTGCAGTATTCTCTGTATTACACTGAGCTTAAATATAAAGTGAGTAAATATGTTATCTTACTTGGGAAATATGGTTGATTGACGATTCCATTCGCCTAAGCTGGGATGCCTGGATATCCAGCATTTGGAGAACATTATTTGCCAAAGTGTTGATCAGATAGGCTACACTAGCTAAGGACTGAGTTGTGTATGCTTTGGTTTCTTCTAGAGCCCGTTGTTTATCTGGTGACTAAAGAAAAAATGATAATCAAAACTGTACATTCTTCATATACAATCTGTGCATCTTCCAACTTTTTAAGCCAATACACATTATAGTCATTTCTTGCAACTTCTTTCTTAGGTCAGAAAAGTTGAGAGAAGATAAAAAAAACCTGGCTTAAAGGAAAAACTGCAATACAGAGATAGGAGTTTCCTACCTCTAATTGATTTCAAACCATTTATGAAAGTAGCAAATATAATCTTAATCACACCCGGTAATTCTGAGCAATCACCAATTCATTAAAATGCAAAAAAATGATCTATTCAGATGCTATTGGTAATTTAGTTCTAGTATTGTTCATAGACAGAAGAAAAAAGCATTTCTACTTTTTCAGTTTCCAAATTATTTCATAATTTTTTGCAATGACATGGTCATTAAGTGAATTCAGTTCCCAACTGAGTGTGCTTGTCAGAAGATGGCTGGCCGGGAAGGTTGCCAATGGTGATCACATGGTTCTGGGGCACTGCAACCATTGTAAATATATGTCAGGTGTCAAATGCCAAAATTCTGATCAGGTGACTGTGGTGATGCTGCAATGATCAGAGACAAGGACTGGTCTCTTCGCAAGCCCCTTTTTCAGTGCCACTGTAACTTCAAACAGTTCCTAAATGAATAATTGTAAATCAAAGACTTTCTATACTGTACAACTAGTCTTCAACTTACAACCATTCATTTAGTGATCGTTTGAAGTTACAACAGCACTGAAAAAAGTGGTTTATTACCATTTTTCATATGACCGTTGCAGCATCCCCATGGACGCATGATCAAAATTCAGACTCTTGGCATGTATTTATGATGGTTGCAATGTCCTGGGGTCATGTGATCACCTTTTGCGACCTTCTGACAAACGAAGTCAATGGGGAAACAAATTCACTTAACAACCAGGTAACTAACTTAACAACTGCAGTGATTCACTTAACAATTGTGGCAAAAAGGCCGTAAAATTTGATAAAACTCACTTAACTACTATCTTGCTTAGCAACAGAAATGTCGGACTCAACTGTGGTCATAAGTTGAAGACTACCTGTAGCCCAAATTAATTTTTTAAAATGTTGCCTATGGTCTTAGAATTTGATTACAGTAAGCAATTTTTGCCCTTTTATTAATCCATCAAGCTTTTAATCTTAATATTTATGCTGCTGTACTAGATTTATTTACCTTTACTGAGAGTTTCAAATATTCTTGGGATACTTCCTGAGTCCTGATTTTTAACATATATTCATTTTGTGCTCTGTTCAGTGCGTATCATTTTAAAACCTTTTTATATAAAATTTGAACTTACAAAATTACAATGACCACTTCTGGATAACCAACCCTGACAGCAAGAAAACACTGACTCCAGTACATAATTAAACTTCTACTTGAACCAATCTGAAGTGTATTCTTACTGCTATAAGCTGATTACCTGAAGTCAGCTAACACCAGTGGTGGGCTGATGCTGGATTGGACCAGCTTGCCCATACCAGTAGTTCCGACCATCAGCTGGGCCCGTCCACACAACCTAGTGCTATCCTGTTCTATATATCTGGCTCACTCACCCCGCCCACGCAGGCCAGCTGCTTTCTGCACCTCGCCAGCTCTACTCACCGTAGCTGCCATGCGCAGGAAATCCCTGTGTTTTTGCAGCCACGTGCAAGCGCAAAGGGGGCATGCACGTGCTCACATTTTCAGTTCTGCACTAGGCAAACCGGTTGCTACAGTATGTGCAGCCCACCTCTGGCTAACACTGATTTCAATTACATAATTCAAGGCTTTAAATTTCGTTTTTAAAATTGTGTTGAGTACAAACTATCAGGGTGGGTTCATTTGGAACACTGAGAGCATGTTATTGGCATTTTCACAAAATAGTTAGTTTACTTTATTGTCATTCCACCTCGTACAACAAAATTAAATGCCATCTTCAGTGTACATTACGACTATAAAATTAAAACACAAACACACATCCTTCACATTCTATACAACTGAATTGAAAACCCCTGATATTGCATTAACATTGCACTATACAGTAGAATTCAATATAGTTACTGCCCTGTGATAGAAGCTGTTTTTCAGCCTATTGGTCCTTGTTTTTATTATCCTATACCGTCTGCCAGATGGTAATAGTTCAAAAAACGGGTGCCCAGGATGAGATGGATCTTTAAGAAAGTTTTGAACTTTCTTAAGGCAGCAGGAGCTATAAAGCTCTTCCAAAGAGGGGAGAGGTCAACCAATGATCCTCTGGGCAATGACATTAACCCTCTGGAGCACTGTCCTATCTGCCACTGTGCAATTGGCAAACCATACACAGGTGCAGTAAGTTAAAATACCCTCTATGGTGTAGCGGTAGAAGGTCACCAGCAGTTTTTTATTCAGTTGTTGTTTTCTGAGAAGTCTCAGGCACCATAATCTCTGCTGGGCCCTTTTGACCAGTGCTGCAATGTGAGAGCCCCAAGTCAGGTCCTCTTTTATAAGAACACCCAGAAACTTAAAACTGGCCACTTGCTCCACTCGGACTCCATTGACAAGCAAGGGCTGGATTTCTTATCTGTTCCTTCTATAGTCCACTATAGTCCATCTGTTCCTTCTATAGACCACTCCTTGGTCTTATTGCTGTTGAGGACCAAGTTATTGTTTCCACACCGCGAAAGCAACTGGTCCACCTCATCTCAATATGCAGACTCATTCCCCCCAGAGATTAGTCCCACCACTGTTGTATCATCTGCAAATTTAGTAATAGTATTACTAGCATGAGTGGGAATGCAGTCATGCACGTAAAGAGTATAGAGCAAGGGACTTAATACGCAACCCTGTGGTGTACCAGTGTTAAGAATAAGGGCTGAAGAGATATGATTACCTAATCTTATCCTCTGAGAGCATGACCTTGGTGTGGAATAAGAAGGCCACAGATACATTCTAAGTCAGTTTTTCTCAACTTCATGAACTCTAAGATGTGCAAACTTCAACTCCACAGATTTCTCTAGCCAGCATGCTCAGTAATCCACCAATGAGAAGATAGCTAAGCAAGGGAGATTCTTCAGCCTGGGTAAATTCCACTTATTTTGGACTTTAATTTCAAGGCAATGGGTTGGATATTCTGAAATGACACTTTTTTGAAGAATGTCCAGGTTGGGGAAATTAATATGCACTATCAATATTTCATCTTCTCCGCCCAATTTAGCCTGGGCATCCATTAAGCATGCAACACATCTGTAAGTATTATATATATCTTGCCAGAGGGCAAATAAAAAAAGAAGGAAAGAAATAGAAAGAAAGAAAAATTGCTAGACTTCTAAAATATCACTCATAGGTGATGTTAACTGCTAGGATCTTCTGTTAGATAAATCAGAAAAGTGTTGTTTCAGTCACTCTGTCTTTGTGTTGCATTTTTTTGAAGGATGATAGAATATATTTTCACTTAAATATGCATACTGAAGCATGTGGCATGATTTTGCCAACCACATTAGCTGGGAAAGAGATTGTCCAACACCCTCTTTCCTAATGATAATGACATCCAAATGACAAAATGTGCATCATGTGAAGATGTGAATGCTGCTCTTTTGAATGAGTGTGGCAACACTGCATGCAAGTACTAAGAGGAGTAATTTGAATAACAATGACATGATACACATACCTACCTCATGTGGATGCTTGTTGGAATAGCCACGCAATAGGGACACATGAGTCCCCTGCACTTATTTTGGTATCCTTAAGAGCCCTCTCTGATTCAATGGATAAAAATTAGAGCCTCCTTTTTTGTTACAGGGTCTAACAGTAACGGACATAGAATAGAATAGAATAGAATAGAATAGAATAGAATAGAATAGAATAGAATAGAATAGAATAGAATAGAATAG